>JASDQU010101014.1:11627-22819 GCA_032191745.1 Picea mariana
TTAAGACAAATGCTTCAAGCTATTCCGTAGACATTGTTCTCACTCAGCACAGCCACCCCGTGGCCTATCATAGTGAGACATTGTCAAATATTGTTCGTAAGTACCCTACTTATGACAAAGAAATGTACTTCATTGTGCAAGCATGCCTCCAGTGGAGATATTACATTCTTGGGAAGGAGACAGTCATCCACACTGATCATAAGCCACTGCATTTCATCCAGACATAGGGAAAATTGCAGAATAACCACCATCAAAAGTGGTCCACATACTTCCAGCAATTCCACCTCAACATCAAGTATAAAACAGGAAGCACCAATCGTGTCACTGATTTCCTTGGCAGACCACCAGTCGTGGCACTCACCATGGTGCTAGACTCTTACGACCATGAGACATCTGGATGGCCCCAACTCTATGAGACAGACCCTAACTTCGCCACCATCTACCAAATGTTGGGTGCAAACGCAGTTGTAGATCATTTCCATCTTCAGGATGGGTTGTTGTGTCATCTGGGCCATATATGTATTCCATCAAGTGAGCGCATGAAGTTGATCTAGGAAGCCCACTATAGTCAGGTGGCAAGACACTTCGGCATCGAAAAGACAGTGGCAATTCTACAAAAACATTTCTATTGATTGAAACTTCGACAGGAGGTTAGCAAGTATATCAGGTCATGCACTGCCTGCACTATTGCCAAACCGACCACTAAGAAACAGGGGTTGTACACCCCTCTTCCTACTCCTGACAAGCCATGAGAATATGTCTCAATGGACTACATGTTGGGCCTCACATCCACCATGATGGGAAATGATTGTGTTTTTGTGGTTGTTGATCACTTTTCTAAGATGGCGATTCTAGTTGCCTGCAAGAAGAGCATCACAGCAGAGGCCACTGCCAAGCTCTTCTTTGAACGAGTCTGGGTACATTTTGGAATACCACAAACCATTGTCTCAGATCAGGATAGTCGATTTCTCATCACATTCAGGTCGAGCCTCTCGTCACTGTTGAACACCAAGCCCACCAAATCCATGGCCTTCCATCCTCAGACAGATTGCCAAACCACGGTTGTAAATCGAATGATTGTGCATATCCTTCACATGTATAATTCAAAGAACCCTCGCACATGGGATCAGATCCTTCCCTATGTCCAACATAGCTACAACCAAGCCCTGCATAGCTCAACCGGCTACAACCCCTTTCAAGTGGGGTTGGGATTCCAACCATTGGGTCCCATAGATGTTGCACTTCCCCTTGGATTCACCTCAACCGACTCATCTCTTGCTCCAACTGAAGCTGAAAAAGCCACCTGGTTCATTGAGTGGATCCATCACATCTGCCAAAAGGTTCAGGATATCCTACATAAGTCCAATCATAAGTACAAACAACGCCATGATCAACATCGGGTGCCACATAAGTTTCAGGTGGGTGACAAAGTTTGGTTGCACTTGCAGAAAGAACGCCTTACAAGACCCCATCGAAAGCTTCTCCCACTCCGTTATGGGTCGTACACTATCACCAAGTCCATGGGGGATAATTCTTTTGAGCTCAACATTCCTCATTTCCTTGGCCTGCACCCAGTGTTCAACGTGGATCTCCTTCACCCGTATTTCCCACCATTATTGGACACCTCAGAAGTAGTAGAACACCTGACACCAACAGAGCTCAACCCTGACTACATACAATAGGCATCCAATGATTATATTGTGGACAGACAGATCAAGGGAACTCGACAACAAGGGATCCAGCTTTATCAAGTCGTGAAAGCAGGGCAGCTCCTGCAACAAGGCAAGTGGCTCACCCAGGGCCAAATTCAGCAGAAATTTCCTCATCTGATGGGGGACCTCAACACAATGGATACCATTGCTTCCTAAGGAGGGAGGATTGATCCATATGGATATCAGTGGCCACCCACCTTTTCCAACTGNAGGATAGTTGATTTCTCAGCACATTCTGGTCGAGCCTCTGGTCACTGCTGGACACCAAGCTCACCAAATCTACGGCCTTCCACCCCCAGACAGATGGCCAAATCGAGGTTGTAAATCGAATGATTATGCATATCCTTCACATGTATAATTCAAACAACCCTCGCACATGGGATGAGAGCCTTCCCTATGTCCATCATAGCTACAACCAAGCCTTGCATAGCTCAATCGTCCATAGCCCCTTTCAAGTGGGGTTGGGATTCCAACCATTGGGTCCCATAGATGTTGCACTTCCCCTTGCATTCACCTCGACTAACTCATCTTCTGCTCCAACTAAAGTTAACAAAGCCACCCGGTTCATTGAGTGGATCCAGCACACCTGCCAACAGGTTCAGGATATCCTAAAGAAGTCCAATGACAAGTACAAACAGTGCCATGATCAACATCGGGTGTCGCATAAGTTTCAAGTGGGCAACAAAGTTTGGTTGCACTTGCAGAAAGAATGCCTTACAGGACCCCATAGGAAGCTTCGCCCACTATGTTATGGACCGTACTCTATCACCAAGGCCATGGGGGATAATTCTTTTGAGCTCAACATTCCTCCTTTCCTTGGCCTGCACCCAGTGTTCAACGTGGATCTCCTTCGCCCTTATTTCCCACCATTATTGGACACCTCAGAAGTAGCAGAACAAATGACACCAACAGATATCAACCCCGACTACATACAACAAGAATCCATGATCAGATTGTGGACAGACATATCAAGGGCACTCGATAACAAAGGATCCATCTTTATCAAGTCATCAAAGCAGGGCAGCTCCTGCACCAAGGCAAGTGGCTCATCCGAGGCCAAATTCAGCAGAAATGTCCTCATCTAATGGGGGACCTCAATGCAATGGAGACCATTTCTTCCTAAGGAGGGAGGATTGATCCAGATAGATATCGATGGCCACCCACCTTTTCCAACTGTCTCAAAACAATTTTCTGACATTTTTGGCAATTTACTATTTTTAGCAGTTTTTACTTCCGGGGCCATTTTGAGGGCCTAAATGAATGTTTTTCGGTATCGATCTCCTTAATGATATACAAAAGCACAATTGATCCCCCTAAATTAATCTCCTCAATGATACCTTTCAAATGGGCTATCACACGCCTAAAACGGAGATCGTATGCAAAAGTTACGACCCCGGGAAGTTGATGTACTCACTTACCCAAACAGGGCCCACATGACTTTTGGTGCTTCATCTCCTAGGGTTAGGTTTTTGGAGGTATAGGGTTTTTGGCATTCCTTTTTATTTTAAAAATGCCTTCAAAGCCTCATTGTAATGATCTTCTTGCGAATGCATGCTGCCTTCACATCTCTTCTCAGAGATAAGCTGCCACTATTCCAGCAAGCTTGTTTCTGCTACATTTTACAGTTTCAACTTATTTCGTTATTTAATAGAAAACCAGTTTTACTGTATCTCTGTTATTTTGTGTTAAGCACCTGTTAATAATCTGTATTAATTTTATTCTGCTCATAAAATCTAGATCAGGGGGGGAGTCATGTTTCACATACCCATGCACGAGCAGAGGATAATGACACTACAAAGTAAACACTTACAAAATTAATTATGTTTTATCCTATGGCATGAATTTATAAAGCAAATAATAAAATAAATTTTTTGACATACATACTCTTAGAAGGTTCAAATGGTCATGTGAATTTAACCCCGACAAATGGTCTTCCATAGTGAAGTTGCGTCGTAGTGAAGACCCATATAAAGAAGGCACCTTCACACCCAATATAACTTCATTTTCCAAAGAAATGTCAACTTTATTCAATATCCATGAGACATCACCTTGATTGAAAGACCAAGAGGGACCAACCTCTCCTCTACTTTCTTTTCTTGGTCAATGTTTCTTTTTACTTTTTGAAGAAATAATATCTCTCCTAACAGCCAATGTGTCACTTTCTTTTGATGATATTCTCCTCCACAAAGAAGATGAAATTATTTTAAATATATGCATGGGATCTAGTAAGTGGACAATCTTAAGATGCTCCCAATATGGGATCTCATAAGACAGATTTCATTTTTATCCCAATGGGAAATTTCTCAACATAGGTGTCGAAGAATTATGGATCATCGAACATAGGCTCCCCATTTGAATCAAAAAAAATTGTAATCTCCTTCTCCTTCTCTCTCTCATATGCTCTAAGCCATTTTGTTGGTGTCATTATTGCAGGCCTTTGGGTTCTCTTTGGTTTACCATTGAAAGTAGATATTACTCTTATGTAAGGGTGTTTCTCTAGGAGGAATACCCTGGAGCAGTCATACGCTGGCTTTCGTAGGTGTTTGGACCACCTAGCCTTCAGAGAAGGTCCAAAAGATTTTCATCCATGATATCCTTTTGTTACAAGACATATGAAATTATTAATGTATACAGAGCATGTTAGCGTCAAAGATCAGAACAATCGCAACGAATAAAATAGGTCCAAAAAATATTGTTACATATATAAACAAATCAAAAAACATGTAATTTACTACAGAAAATTTCTAAGCCTAGATAATCATGTCTGGTGTAAGCACATATACCATACAACATAAAACTTCTCTCTGTTGTGATGGGTATTGGTACATCATATACATGTATCCCTTCCCATAATTCCTTCAATTCATATACCAATGGTTGTAGGCAGACATCCATATTCTTAATGATGGTCAATTACCTCAATATTGTCGAGAAACATGTGTTTGACATAAAAAAATTTACTTTTGAGTTGTACAATAACATTGTTGTCCCCAGCTGGGTAGACTTTGACCATCTAGGTCCAAGGAGAGGGGTGCTGGAAGTAGATTTCATACTTTCGAATAAGGTATTAGTGATATGAGAATCATCCCCTCGCTCATAATTTTGGAATGCATCTAACAACATTGTCTCCATGGTAGTTGTATCTCGTAAATAATCATCCATGCCAACCTCTATTTCATCGACTCCATTGCCAACTTGTGAAGAACTACTATTGGTGTAGTCATTCCTAATTGGTGAATCTAGACGTAGTGGGAATTGAATATGTGGTTGATTCAACCATTCTTGGTATGCTTCCTCTTTGGTTTTTGCTCTTATTGCAACCTTCTCTCAATTTGACATTGTAGTGGGGTGCAACAAAAGATGATAGGTAGGTCGTTCATCATAAAAATCCTAATTTCAAAAATATTGAACATTAGTACATCAATGATATTAGTAAGCACAATGCAATTGGTTTGTTCAAATCACATTATAACCAACATTAATTATTACCATCGTTGACCCAAGATTGTGGCTGGAAGATGGCATGTTAATATTGACAACATAAAGTGGTTATCCATTTTCATCTGCCAACTGCTTGCAGTATGTTTCTCCTGATAAGAGCTTCCAAATTTTTTCAATTGGTGGAATATTATCTGCATATAAAATTGATTTTGAATCAGGATCCTACAAATTTGGATACATTTTTATTCATATTGACAAGGATAAAAAAAAAATCTATTAGATAATCGAAATATAAATAAAATCTGAACTTATTGGAGATGGAAAGGGAGAACTCTGTGATGGAATTTGAGCAATATGGAATGGGCTAGAATTTGAAGAATTGACCATTTTATATTATAAGTTTTTCTTCCTGCATTTGAGAAAAATGAATAATAAATTTTTAAGAATAAGGTGATTTTAAGAGAAAAATGTGTACTATGGAGTACTGCAAGTCATGTCGATGCATTCTAAAAGACAATTTAAGATGAATATACTATTTTGTGTACCAATAAAAATTCAGATAACTTTGAAAGCATAACTATGCACTTATTTAAACAACATGCATCGATGTGTATATAACAATATAAAGAACTGTGGTGTTTATTTATGAGTTGCACCGGTTCGTAAATAAATAAATAAAAATTATCCGATATCGATGCTCCAAAACTTTTAAGCACACCGATGCATTGTATACAAAAATGCACCAGTGCATTATATTAATAGACGCACCAGGGTTTCGAAAAACTTTAAAAAAAAGTGCGAATTTATTTTTTTACAATTGAAAAATGAGCAGGAATTTAAAATCTAATTTCATAAAGTCATTTAAATAGTAAAATTCTATTCATTGTTTCATTATTTTACCAAAAATTACAGTGGAGATATTTGCAAGGGAGTCATGTCAGAGAGCAGTGTGGACCAGCATAATACTTTGGAACAATGGAATTATTCAAAAGATTAGAATTTGAAGGTTATGGTGATTCATTAAAACCCTTTTCATAAAATATTTCCTGGGTATTAAGCTATTCAGTATTTTATTATTTTGCCAAAATTTACAGGGGAGAGATTTGCAAGAGAGACATATAGGGGAGCATTATGGAGTAGCAAATCAATAATTTGGAACATGACACTTATTCATAAGATCAAAATTTGAAGGGTATGGTGATTCATTCAAAACCCTTTTAGAGCAACAAAATTATTCAGAAAATTAGAATTTGAAGGGTTTTGTGATTCACTCAAAACCCTGCATAGTAAAAATTTTAAATTTTACTGATGATTTTAATAATAATTTTTTTTACAATTTGTATCTCTATTTAGATTTAATTAAAATTCAGAAAAATAAAATAAAAAAATTCCATACTTACCTTAAACCCTTGCTTATGTGACTGCAAAATTTCATCTTAGGGTTTAACTCCCTCTATCACTTCATAATTACAGCTTTTCATTTTAGGCATTTTAGATTTAATGGGTTTATGTTTCCATATGAAAGGCGTTTGACATGTGATGCATTGGATCCAAACCCTCTCGGCCCTGTCAAGTTTTTTTTTAAACTATTTCGGGTAATCGGTGTGCCTAATTGAATCTAACGCACCAATGCGCTTTCAGATAAAACGTATCGGTAATGCTACAACATAATTAAAAAAATATGTTCATCAATGTGTAGTTTTATTTGTTCATGGTATTTTTTTTTCTATTGGAGCGGTGTTGATAACGATACATATCGCATCATTATAATTTATAGTTTTTAAAAAATCTATTTTTGATATCGGTGTGTTTCATATATGGAATGCACCAGTGCTTTTATATTATGAAAGCACACCAGAAACTTTTTTTTTGCATAAAATTATGTGATTTATTTATAAAATATATTTGATAGCTTATGTATTGAATGATACATGATATATATTGATAAAAAAATGTGTGAGAATAGTTCAAGTAACAAAACTATTGATCGACACAATGATAACACATCCAAAAAGGAAAAAAAGGCAAGTTCTCTGTAAATTCTATACAAAATTAATATGTTTGAACTATAAGTAAGTTTAACTAATATGTATTGGTTAGTGTGTATCCTATAGAGCCATAAAATGAGGAAGTTCGATAAGATTCTTTGTGATCTAAGAGCAGAAGAGCGTAAACGCTTGATGGAAAAATTGCAAAAGGAAGAATCGGGTGAATGCAAAAATTATATTCAATATAAGTTCTTTTTTTAATTTTCAATAATAAAATACTTAAAAATATTAGATAACATGTTTCAAACAATCTATTAATTCACATATGTTTAATGTTCTACAGTGACGAACAATGAAGGAACATAATGTCGTCTAAGAAAATAAAAAGTATAGATGTAAATGATGATGAATTGATCCTTAGCTCATCTAGAGTGGTTTTGGAGGTTAATGAAAGGGGNTGGGGGGGGAGGAGTTTTACAAAACTATGAGAGATATAGTGGAACGAACGTATAGATGTACTTTCCACTTACAATACATAAATCAATCCAATGATTCCAAGAACCAGGTTATATCTAAACTATAGGAAGTGTTTCTAGAGCAATGGTCAATGAGACCTATAACTATGAGGGATATAGTGGAACGAACGTATAGACGTACTTTCCACTTACAATACATAAATCAATCCAATGATTCCAAGAACCAGGTTATATCTAAACTATAGGAAGTGTTTCCAAAGCAATGGTCAATGAGACCTATCAGACTTGCAATAGAAAAAAAATACAACAACAACAAAAAACAATCATTCAAAAAGTAATATTCCTAAAAATGTTTTTCTAGAATATGTATAGATTACTACAAACCATTTATTTATTAGTGTCAATTTTCTTATATTTAGTTTTCATATATCAATATATGTTCGACAACACAGGTATTCCAACAGAGGACGAACACCTTCAGTAACCACTCACATAACCAGATCAAAGATCAACACACCGATGTTTTCACGTGGTAAAACCCCTACGGGGNAGGAGAGTATGAATCATCGGATCACTCTATGTCGGGAACATATCGTGACTGTCGGATTTCCTAACTACAAATGCATACTAATGTTGTAACACCCTGTTTCCCCAGTTTGTAAAAATAACTGGACTGGCCAAGAACTATGGAAAACTCATAAATGTGAATATGTGATGTAAATGGACCTTGAGGAAAAGGTCAATGAATGTGAATGACATTTTGAATTTATGGCAGGACTGCTGAGAGGGGATGTGCAGAAAAGAGACCACGATGGAGATGGAAGGCACCTGAAAAGGTGGCGTTAACTTCCACCTAGAATTAATACTGTATTTGGACTCCATTGGCCCGGAGAACCAAAATCGGCTTGTTGGCCCCGAATTTAATGACTCGCAGGCTGGTAGGTGGATGGCTTGATGAGGGATGGGATGGTGAATAGCCTGGTGAACTGCCCATCCGTAGAGTAGTTGTATATGCTTATAACAGAAAAACCACACATAGCTTATGTTGATAAATGAATCTAATTATGCATAAGTTGAACCAAGTCAGACTTCCAATCTATTCTCGGGAATTTGTTTCCCCTTATCTGTCTCTAGGAATGACCCGGAATAGACCTCTTCACAGAGATTCCCTCCTTGGAAAGGCTTACCAAGAACCTGGAAAAAGGACTTGAATGTGCAAGTCTTAACAACCCTGTACGAAGAGGAATGATCCTCTTAAAATCCCAAAGTAGTAGCGTAAGGATAAGTATTGATCAACGGATGAGATCCTGTCGGTGGATCTGTGGTCATTCACGTCCGTTAAATCGAAGGAATAAATGAGGGAGTTAATTTCCTTAACCCTTTTTCCTCTATCTTTGTGAATAGCGAGGAAATCGGAATCGTAGACCCCTAGGGTCCATCAGAACATCTAGACCGTTGGTTTTTCCACGTCCAAGGAGCAGTGGGAAAGGGCTCGGCATCGGGACCAATCTGAACCGTCAGATCTTAGCTAGAAGACCCGACAATCGTTAGATCTATAGGGAGATAGATGAGGGTTAAGCCCTCATGAATAGGGGCAAAATAATCTGAGTCGTCCATTCGAGGAGGACAAGTGGCAGAGATCCAGGGATCTCGTGAACTCGGAGGTTCGAGAGGTAAGAGCCCAAAGGTTGGATGCTCCAAGTCGCAAGTGGCGAAGCCACGAGAGGATCAGGACCGTCCATCTGATGAGGACAAATGGCAGAGATCCAGGGATCTTGCAAACTCAGAGGTTGGCAAGGTAAGAGCCCAAAGGTTGGGTGCTCCAAGTGGCGAGTAGCGAAGTGCTGAGAGCTGAGCACGAGAGAACACATGGCAAAACTTCAAGGTGGGGCCCGTGTGATTGACGGGTGGACACGCATCACCTAGAGAAGGGAGTCAATGCCCCATTGACTTCTCATGTCTCAAGGATTCACAGGAGAAGGGCATGAGAGCTCAACACTTGGACTTACGAAGTCGTGAGTAGCGAGAACGCGAAAGGGAAAATTAAATATCGCTTCTCGAGGGTTCGTGAAGGGAAGGTGCCAAGATTTGACGCTACAACTCGCAAAGGGGCGAGTTGTGAGCAGTGCGAAGGGAAGGTCAATCTTCGCTGACTTTAAAGTCTCGGAGGATCGCATAAGGGAGGAACGAGAGTTCAACCGTTGAACTCACGAAGGCGAATAGCGAGAGGAGCTAGAGTTTAGCCTAGCCGACGGTCATGCGTAGAGGACGCTGACAGAAGAAAGCTATACCCATTTCGTGATCTCGGGTATCAGTGATTTGTGAAGAAAATTCGAGGGTCTTCGACTCACGACTCACGAGGTTGAGAGTTGTGAAAGGCACCTGCATTTAGGTGTGTATGTGGTCCTATCGAACTAGGGACCAAAGAAAGGGAGCTAGTGCTTTGTCGTTAAGCGGCAGGTAGATCTGGATAGCCAAAATCTGCAAGCCCAAATCTACGGCCAGGATTTCATTCTAAAGCCCCCTCGCCTTTCCACCTTCAAGATTGGACTCAATTGTATCGTTGATTCGTGAATCACGAAAAGGCGCCTGGTTTTTTTGGCCTATGATCCTAACCCATGATCACAGGGAGGTGAACAAGGAAGAACTGGCCTGCACTAGACCCCCGTAGGACTTCGGGGATTCTATCCCTTGAGGAAAAACAAAAATTTTATTATGTTGTAGTGGGTGTGTGAAAAATTGGTATTAGAGCATGGTTACAACACTCGGCCTGATTGGGCTCATGAACGAGTTGCGCATAAGCTCCGTTCAAATCACTCCTACGAGGAGTAACCCCCTAAATTAACTCTCTTGTCCAGGATTAAAAACTTGGAAAATGAGAACCCGACTGTGTATGCATGTGAAAGAGTTATAAATTATGCGCAAATTATAAAAATGTATTTAACTCTTGGCTAATAACTAGCATTTGTCTTTTCACTCAAGCAGACGATCAATCATGGGAATCTACAGACGCAGAGTATGGTGACTCACCAAGAGGTGGGAGAAGGCTCCCACAACAGAGACAAAGAGTCTGATGAAAGAAGAGAAATAGGAACCCCTCCAGACCTAGCTGAGACTGTGAGGAGTCTCATGGTTGAATTGCAAAGCTGCAAGGCCAACAATGAAAGGATGATGAAAGAACAAGAAAAGCAAACCGGAATTATTGCAGTTTTACTGCAGAGCTTATCCGACCTACAGCGACAAATGCAGCATGAACCTGAGATGCATAATCATGGTTGTATCATTGGCCATACTGAGAGAAGCACATCAAGAAAGGTACACCCCAGAGGTAAAGGACCAGTGCCAGACGATTCCACTGAGAAGGAAGCTAGCGATTCATAAGGCTCTTCTAGCAGCAAGACCAGTTCCTATTCTCGAAGAAAACAAAAGAAGCAAAAGACTTCCAAGGGTCATAAATTTGAGGAATTCAGAAAGGCCAAACCTCCCTCCTTCGACAGTGAGATAAAGAAGGGAGAGGAAGCCGAGGCCTGGCTACTTGGACTGAAGAAATATTTCAGAGTCCATGATTTTTCAGA
>JASDQU010101014.1:53309-99576 GCA_032191745.1 Picea mariana
AGGATATTTAGACACTTAGGAGTTAGTTAAGATCTACTTGGTCTAATATGTCGTTAGGTAAAAGTGTGTTTCTTTAGTATGCATTAGTATGCATTTGTAGTTAGGCAATCCGACGGTCACGATATGTTCCCGACATAGAGTGATCCGACGGTTCATACTCTCCTCGATCTTAATGACCATTGATCCATGGCTTAACACCCGATTGGTCCATGATCTCTATTTAAAGAGCATGGAGGGTCATTTTCTGATGATCGATTGTGAGAAACTCTCTTGCAAAATCTCTCTGTAATCTTTTTCTTTGCATTAATAAACTACTCCAAGTGGCCGTGTTGGCTGGGGCCGTGGATGTTTCCCCGTAGGGGTTTTACCACGCAAAAACATCGGTGTTTTGATCTTTGATCTGGTTATGTGAGTGGTTACTGAAGGTGTTTGTCCTCTATTGGAATACCTGTGTTGTTGAACATAAAGAAGTGAATGAACCTGCCATCACAGAGAAGGTTATCATCATTGATGAAGCACCTGTCAAACCTATTGGAAAAAAATCTATAAGAAAGAAAACCCCTGTCACTAATCCTGAGAAGGATAAATTCAAGAATGGTGGTTTGATCATAAATAAAAAAATAATCAAAGGGAAAATAGAGTTCCTACTAGGAAACAGGGTAAAAGGGATATGAATATCCCAAACCCTAAGATTGGATCTGAAGGGAATGAGCCTAAATATATGCAAACCCAATCTCAATCTAATTAGACCAGAAAGGATATCTTAGAATTGCTTGCAGAAGAAGCATCCTCAATCTTGCATAGAAATCTATCAATTTAAAGATATCACCTCCAGGATAAATCCGGTTTTTGAGATTAAAAGTAATGGAGGATGGAAAAATATTTTTTTTCCATGTGTCTAAGGTACCAGGCTCTTTTTTGGATATGTCCAGATATAACCCAGGAAAATAAAAGAGTTTAGAACACATTGTATTAGCTTTTGGAAGGTCGCTATAAGAAGTTCCTGCAATCGTATACACAGAGAAATAAAGGTGCTATCGAAACACCTATAGTAGCTGATTTTTCTCTATTTGCACCCAATTTCATATTTTGTAACAAAGGAAGGCTATAAATTATGTAAGCATATAATGGATAATGTTATGAAGCTATAAAATGTTTTGTGGATCTAAGAAGCTATACTGGGATATGAAGATCAATCCAGATTAGTCACCTACACTGAGTTGTCAAAGGTTGATCTCAAGTGGAGCATTGAAGATAGAATATATCTGGGAAAGATAAAGATGAAGCAACAATGTCATTATTCAAATGTAAAATAAGTCAAATCAAATAGATTTTATGCAAGGTTGTTGCCATGATTTTAGGATCTTTTTTGTAAATTGTTATGACTTGGTATATCAACAGTTAGAAACTTAAATTTGTCCTGAGTTTTTGTAGAGATTTGTTTTGAGGTGTCCCTGATTCTTAGGATTGACCATAAGTACATGTAAACTATTTGAAACATTATATATTGAATGATATAGAAAAATAAAGGGTTGGATCCTTGTTTTCCTAAAAGACTTTATCTTATACAACTATTTGGATCGACCTTATCTGCATAAAGATTTCAGTGGGTAATGAAGTCATTAGTTGGTGTGTATCATTCTCTTTTGTTTCTCATTTCTAATTCTTCATATTGAACACACTATTACTATTATATGATTATATGGTTTTATGTATGTGCTGAGAGGATTTCCCTATTTTAATAGTGCAATCTTCACCATGTGTGTGTTTAAGATCTTTTAAATCTGGTTCGTGAAGGATTTCTGGGTTTAAAATTTATTCTTCTACTAGTTAATTATATCAAAGAATAGATTTCTCTTTTATGATTATTAGTTTTGTTTCATTTATTCTTCTTCAAAATATACCCCACTCTCACTTGACTCAACTAAGGTTTTGTTTACCTGATCTATTACATATAGAGAAAGATATTGACAGTTTATCCATTAAGTCCCTTTTAAGATCAAGAGTGTGATCCTCCCGCCTCTTTAAAATTATTTTCTTTTAACTTTTGAAATAAGATATGCTAGGCTTGTTCCTAACATAGTCTAGGAACAAATTATAGAGCTAACATCTTTTAGCATTTTTTTCGGGGACGAAACAATGAGATTTCCCCTGGGTAGAACAACATGATACAGATCTAGTTGTAGATGGTGAAACTATAACTAGGCATAGTTGATTGTGTATCTTTTCACCTGGTGAATCCACGTTAGACACTCTGGCTCCAAAGAGAAAGGGGGCTAGAGCCCATCCAAAATCTCCCAATGTGCATGCTTCGGATTTATCCTGGAGGTGATATCTTTAAATTGATATCACCTCCAGGATAAATCTGAAAAATCTGAAAAACTGTTTCTTTTACCTCCTTCTGAAAAATCTACCTCAGGGAAAGAGGAATTTGTAGAACCATAATATTTTTACACACCTTATCATGAAAGTAGATATAAATCTGAAGAAATATTTAAATTCCCTGAAAAAACATAGTACCCTCCCTTGGAAAAGATCTTAATCCTTGAAGAAGCTCAAAAAGAGAAACCCAATCTTAGCCTCCAAGTTAATATCCTTGTTGCTAAAAAACTTTCTTAAGGAATTCTCCAATCCTCTCCGAATATTAAATTGGT
Source organism: Picea mariana (assembly GCA_032191745.1). Lineage (NCBI taxonomy): Eukaryota > Viridiplantae > Streptophyta > Pinopsida > Pinales > Pinaceae > Picea > Picea mariana. The sequence continues at coordinate 55,964 of JASDQU010101014.1, forward strand.
GAACATTCCTAAGCTCTCATCACCACAATCACCACAGTCCTCACATACAAATCAACCTTTAAGTGGTCAAGCAATGGCTGGTGCAATACCTCCCAACCCAATGGATGCTATCAAGGCTGCCAGATATGCACCTTTGGTATTGCCAAATAATCTTCATCCGCTCCCAACAACTGATTACATGAAGTACCTTCCAAGGTTTTAAAATGAAGGGAAACAAATAAAGAGGAGCATTTAACTACTTTTTACTCCTTTGCTGACAATTTCCAAGTGGATTATGATGATGTGTGGATGAGGATTTTTGTTCGAAGTTTAGATGGAGAAGTGAGGAAGTGGTTCAATAACCTTAGAGATAACTCTATTACGACCATCAAAGACCTTGATGCCACCTTCTTTAGAAAGTGGGGACACAAGAAAGATGATTTGTATTAAATGACTGAATTTAGTTATCTCCAAAGAAATAACGGTGAATCTGTCTCTGAATTTTCTCAGAGATTCAATCGCATGTATTAGAAAATACCATATGATATCAGACCAACTGAAAGGTTAGAAAAGGTAACTTATGATAATTCCTTTGTTTAAATGTGTTGAACCTTCACAAAATAGATCTAGCTATAAAATACCACACACATTTGCAGAGAGAAATTAAGAAAGAAGAAGCAAGAGAGAAAGAATGGAATAATTCTCATTAACCATAATGAATAATGAATAATTTACACATGATATAATCTGTATAACTCAATGAGTGCACACTAGAGGAGAACCAATGCACCATAGTGGTGGTCTAGAGTGATCTGGACACACACCAACAATCACGGGAGTGAACTACCACCTAGTTGAGTTAACTAGTCAACTAGTCTTTAGTTAACTGAATCAATAGAGAGTAGTGAGGAGTTAACTCATGAAATCAAGGGTAATGCACTAGTATGGTGATGATCCCAAGTCAAGTGCACATTAGCTGGTGATGATCCTTGTGTTTCATGGTGACAAAATGAATGCAACATCTAAACTCAACTCAACTATTCAAACAGAAGTGTCAAATGAAAGAGAATATTCTCCAGGTGTAATATTCTCCCCTAAAATATAGGAGACTGGATAATGACTAATTATGACTAATAAACAAGGAAAAACCTTAGGAAAAATAAATCCTAGGTGTGTGTGAAGTAACTCAAACACTTTGATGTTGATTTTTGTTTTCTTCTTAGGGAAAGAAGATCAACCACTCTGGTTGATATGCAAGATTCAACTCTTGAAGTTGAATCCAATATTCTAGCATCAGAACAACTGAAGAAGAGATCAGATAAGGGAAAGCTAAAAGAAGAATATAAGTCTTCTGCATATAATACTAAAAATAATAATATTTTCTTGGAGGAGATGGAAATAAATATGGAGGAAATTTCATCTGACCTATCTAAACTCAGATTAGAAAAACAAAAATGGAATGCTTTTGAAGAAGGAAATCAGAATCTGAATCAATAAAGAAGGCCTTATAACCCTCATATCATGTAGAGGGATAAGAATAATAATGATGATCATAAAATTTATACACCTCTGCAGAATAATTACATTGAAGAAAATCAAGAAGTTGAAGATGTTGATGAAGATTGGATATTCATTTGTTCGGAGATGAGATTTCCCTTAGTCACCTAACACAGAATGAATATGAAGATTCATTGAGTTCACAGGCTTGGGGAAGTCCACATAATATGCTCTGTAATAATAAACAGTAAGGGTACAATATTAGATCAAAACATGCTCCTTAGAAAGAAAAATATGCTCCTCAGAAAGATAAACTTGTTGTCCCAACAATACATACAGGCAACAAGAATTCTGAAAAAAGACAAGTACAACCTGCTATGAAATTATCATCCTCAGAATCAGACAGGTTAACCTCTCCTTTTAGTTTGGAACATGAGATAAGTAAGATCAAAATCCATATTCCTTTGACTGGATTGGTTAAAACTAATTCTTATAGGAATCATATTTTGAAATGGTTGCAACCTTGTTTTTCCACAAACCCTTCTACTGATGTGATTAATCTCCAGGATGAAAAACCTACTATTGTTGTAGGGCCTATTGTATAAGAAAGGGATGATTCCACTCCTCCTTTTTATGTCGCATTACATGTTCATGAAAAAATATTTCATATCTATCTATTAGATTTTGGAGCCTCTCATAATCTTATGCCAAAGGTTTTCATGGAAGAACTAGGGTTAGCAATCACTAAATCATACCACGATCTCTTTTCTTTTGATTCCAAAAAATTCAAATGCTAGGGGGTTATCAAAGACCTTGATGTTTCATTATCTCTAATCCCAGCCAAAAGTTTAGTCATGGATATAGTTGTGGCTAATATCCCTCCTAGGTTTGGTATGTGTTTTTTCAAATCTTGGTGTAAGAAGCTTGGGGGATCTCTTCAAACGGATCTCTCTTATGCCATTATACTTGTGTTTGAAGGGGAATTTAGGAGACTTTATAATGAAGCTCAATTGGCATATATTATTAGTGACATTGATCATTCTATAAATCATCCCATTTATGCAGTTGATGTGGACTTGGGATCTTCTATATTTCATATTGATAATGTTGTCCAACAGACTTTAACTTTGATAAAATTAACTGTTGTCCCATAGTCTACTGAAAATCAAAATCTGTTATGGAAATTGTACTTTGATGGAGCTTCATCCATAGAATGTGCAAGGTCAGGTATAGTGTTTATTTATCCTGCAAATGAAATCATTACACTATCCTAGAAGCTATAATTTGAGACTAAAAATAACATTATAGAGTATGAAGCACTAATGTTAGGTCCCAGGGCAACCAAAGAACTGAAAATTCAACATTTAAAGGTTCATGGAGATTCAAAACTCATTGTACAATAGGTCAGAAATGTGTATCAGACGAAGAATATTCAGTTGAAAGGCTAGAGAAATGAGGTATGGGACGTTGTTGAAGCCTTTTTCTATCTTTTAATATTGTACATATCCCAAGAAATCTGAATCAGAAGGTTGACTCAATGGCTATCGCAACAAGCACCTTCAAACCTCCTTTACCCCCAAAACTAAAATATGAAATAGAGGTAAGATATAGGCCTTCTATTCCATACAATGTCAAGTACTGGAGAGTCTTTGAAGAGGATTCTAAAATCATGAGATTCATTGAAGATATTGATGATTTCTCTTCAATACATATTGATCAAGATGAATATGTGGAGGAGAAAAAACAGAATTTGAAATTTCACAACATGATTTCTCGACATAAGATTTTGCAATTGCCAACAAATCATATCCCAAAAGGTCTAGTGCCTCTTGAAAGAATCTTTGATTAGAATGATGTCCCTGTGAAGCCCCCTGATCCAGAAAAAGAAGCAGATGTAATTGATTGCAATCTTGGTACTGTTGCAAATCCTAAACATGTTAAACTATCAAAAATTTTGTCAAGGAAGTACAGATCTAAATATGAGAAATTGTTGAAGGAGTTCACTTATATTTTTGCATAGAATTATGAATATATTAGGGCTTTTGATTAAACTATTTTGCAGCAAAAGATACCATTGAAATAAAATGTGAACCATTCAAGCATAAATTAAGACAGATTAATCCTCTTTTGTTACCTATCATGGAGAAAGAACTCAAAATCTTCTAGATGCTAAGATCATTGTACCTTTAAGGTACTCTAATTGGGTGGAAAATATGGTACCAATGAGGAAAAAGAATGGTGAAATCATACTTTGTGTCGATTTCAGGAATCTAAGTAGATTCTCTCAGAAAGACAACTCTCCACTACTCAAAATGGAACACATTTTGAAGAGGGTAGCAAGATCTAGTAAGCTATCTATGATTGATGGTTTTTTTGGATACAACCAAGTTGTTGTTCACCCTGATGATATGGAGAAGAATGCCTTCATTACACCATGGGGGATTTTCATGTACACTCAGATGCCTTTTGTTTTGATAAACGCAGGGGCTACGTTTCAAAGAGCCATGGATATAGCCTTCGTGGGAGAAAAGGACAAGTTTGTGGTCATCTATCTACATGAAATTATTGCATTATCTAAATCTGATGATGAGCATCTACAACATATGAGGCAGGTATTTCTGAAATGTAGAAGGTATGGTCTTTCCCTCAATTCAAAAAAATCTCATTTTTCTTTAGAATAGGGGAAATTACTTGGTCACATTGTTTGTGTTGGTGGAGTTAAGATTGATCCTGCTAGAGTGATAGTCATTCAAAGGATTTCCATTCCTAGAAATAAGAAAGAGATTCAATCTTTTCTTGGGAAGATAAACTTTCTTAGAAGGTTTATTCCTAACTTTGATGACTTGGTCAAACACATAACTAGCATGTTGAAAAAGGGTAGTGATATCAAGTGGCAGACAGAGGCTAAAGATTCTTTTTAGACTACTAAAAAATCTATTTTAGAAGCTCCTATTCTTATCAGTGCATATTTTGAAAAATATTTCTTGATTTTTTCTTTTGCATCTCATGACACTTTAGCAACATCTTTATTACAAAAAAAATATGAAGGTTTCGAACAATCTATTGCTTTCTTTAGCAGGGCACTTTGGGGAGCTGAGTTAAACTACGACATCATGGAGAAACAGGCTTTTGCCTTGGTTAAAGCACTGAAAATTTCATAATTTAAGTGTTACACTCCAAAATTATTGCCTATGTACCATCCAACACTATTAAAGATATATTGACTCAGCCATACATTGATGGAAAGAGGAGAAAATGGATATCTAAGTTGCTTGAGTATGATTTGGACATCAAGCCTACTAAGCTAGTCAAAGGTCAGGGGTTAGCTAAGATATTAGTTGACTCTAATTGCAAAGTTTTGGGATTTGATTAAATCTGTAACAATTAAGGAAACTCACATCCTCAAGAAAGAAACCCTCAGGTAGATGAAAATATTGTTGAATCTGAATGGTATAAATATATCCTCTATTTTTTGTAGAATTTCCAAGCTCCTCTAGGAATGGACAAATCCAAAGTAAGATCCTTAAAAGTAAAAGCTGTCAAGTATTGTGTTAATAATCAGATTTTATTTTGGAGGGACCCTGCTGGATTCTTATTGAAATTCCTTGATAAAGAATAAGTTGAAAATGTCATGACCCATTTTCATGAAGGAGTGTGTGGAGGGAATGACTTATGGAAGAGAACTGCATAAACAATACTCAGCGTTGGGTATTATTGGCCTTGTATATTTGGTTATGTCAGTGTCAAAGTAAGGACATGTGAAAAATGTCAAAGGTTTGAAGGAAAGAAAAATCTCAATTCCTTACCTCTCAATCCTGTAAAAGTGGTTTCACCTTTCTAGCAGTGGGCATTAGATTTCATTGGTGAAATCCATCCTCCATCCAGTGACCAACATAGATGGATTCTGAAAGCAACATACTATTTCACAAAATGGATAGAATCCATACCTACAAGGAGGGAAATTGATAAAGTGATCATGAATTTTCTAGAAGAAAATATTTTATCCAGGTTTGGTTGTCTTGATACGATCATCACATATAATTCTACAACCTTTAAGTCTGCTAACCTGATTAAATTTTTTGAAAACTATGGTATCAATCTCAAACATTCCACCGCTTATTATCCATAGGGTAATGGTCTAGCAGAATGTTCCAATAAAAGTATGGTCAGGGTTATTAATAAACTTTTGGAGGACAACAAGAGGGACTGGGATGCAAAGTTAAAATATGCCTTGTGGGCTGATCGAGTAAACACCAAAAGAGTAAATGGAACTTTCCTGTTTCAATTAGTATATGGAATGGAAGTTGTTTTTCCTATACAACTTGCTTTTCTAGTTGTGAATTATCTGCAAGAAATTGAGGTTGAACCAAATGATGTTATCAGAAGGATTTGTCTGATTGTGGAATTACATCAAGTGAGGGAGAAACTTCTGGATAAGGCACATCAGCATCAACAGATGATTAAGGAGACTTTTGATAGAAATTCAAAAGCATAATAGCTAGTACCTGATAATTTGGTTTTGAAATGGGATGCTCGTAGGGAATATCATCATGGGAAGTTTGATAGCGTGAGGAAAGGTCCATAGAAATGAATTTTTTTTGGATAACAACACTTTTCTATTGCAGAATTTGGAAGGTGAAGAGGTTTTCGGTGGCCTAGTAAATGGGAGTTTTCTGAAGAAATTCTTTTACTAAGGTCATTGGTGGCTTGAATATAATTTTATATATCATTTTGGTGTGGTAGTTATAATTTAAAGACTCTATATCCCAATGGAGAATATTGCTTTCTTTTTCAGTTTTCAGAAATGGTCTTTACTTTTGCAGTATGATATATTTTTGAATAAAGTTTGTCCAGAGCTCAGGAACTGGAACAACACAGTTTGCAAATAAGAATGGTATGAAACTCAAAGGATGATAAGGCACAGGTCTACTCAAAGTTATTGGAATTTCACAGAGAAAACTCCATCTCCCATGGAGCCATTGTTAACACCTACTATGTTTTACTTTGTTTTTTCCCTCATTGATTCCTACTTGTCATTTGAAATTTTGTATAAGTTATAAAATATTTATCATTTTTTTGTTAAAGTTTTAATAGCTCACATGAAGGGGTTTTAAAGAATGCTAGAGTGAATGAATGAGATGGACTTAATGTTGTGAGAAGGGGACATAGGGAATTAGACACATGATTAAATCATTACTTGATGACATCAAATGGTTTCAAATCTTTTCATTTGAGCCATTAGTCATGTCAAAATTTATGCATCATAATTATTTAACTTCATGAGTTGTAGATTCAAAGTATAATCCAATCAAGTGAGAAAAAGACAAATCCAGTTGGGTGCTACAGGAACTTCCACATGTCCCTGGTCATGATCATTTTAAGCACTTTGGTGAATCGTGGAAGATGTGGATTGTACTAAAATCTCATGAGTATGCAAAATCAGTTAGAAAATTACTCGTCGTCATCCATAACATACAAAATGGGGTGTATCATCATTTGTACTTGTTGATCATTCAGAAGGTTACACAGATCTATTGTCTTATTAAATGTGTTTTAAAAAATTGTCGCATTGTTCATTACCTACAACAGCTAGTTTATTTGGATTTTTCTTGCATACCTATCAAATCTCCTTTATTCTCGTTACACAATGGACAAATCTCTTCTCTATAGCCAATAATCTAGTTTTCAGTTCATGACTGTGTAGATGGGTAAAGGTGGACATGTGAATCGGAAAGAGCCTGAAGGGCATGAAGTCATGGAGGCTTATGAAGATTGTCAAATCATTTTTGATCAAGCATGGTGGTACCATTTCTATACCAAGATGGATGGTCACCATTAGGATACAACTAGGGATTTTGATGAGAGTTTCAATGGACAGTGGGCTTGAATCACAAACCTCGTTATGCAGGTTACTGAAGAATCTATAGTTGTTGCTTGCAACCTCCCCACTGATGGCGAAAGGTAGTTTAAAAATAAATTAATTATAGGAGGAGACATCAATCGATTTTTAAATCTTAAATGCAGAGACCCTAATTGGGCCAAGGGTATCCCCAAGGATTGGATTGTTGATGAGTGGATGGAATCCTTTCTCATTATTAAGAGATCCATTACATGTGAGGGGCGTTATTCTATTGTATTCCTATTCCATATTCGATTTCTGCTTCATCTAGCAGGGATTAAGAGGATGAATTTAACTTATTATTTCTTAAGGAATCTCAACAAGAAGCCTATGAGGGTTCAATACAACCTGAAGACCCATCCTCACAGAATTTTCCATCAAGGGTTGATTAAATTTATTATTAAGGCTGAACTAGGGAAGTTGTAGAAGACTTGGGATCATTTCTTGATCCAGTCAAGGTTTGAGGATGAAAATCATTCTCCTGATTCTCAATCACATGGAAATATTGTTAACTCTGATCAAGAAAATCCATCTAATGTCGTTCCATCTGCCACTACAAACAAGGGTAAACGAGCAACATGCTTAAAGACTCCAGACGAGCCTGTAAAAGCTACATCAGCCAGTCATCAAACAGATGTGAGGTTCTCACATATTAGGTGGAGGTAATCATCCTTTCCCTTTTGCACAAAATACTTACTCAAAAAGGGCTAAGAGGTTAGAAAAACCTAGGGTTTCAATGGAGGACCAAAAACATGGAAAAACAACAATAGATTTTGAAGATCATGTACACCTTGAAGAGCTTATCCCAGAGGTAACTCCTCATTCCTTGAGCTCCTATGAAGACAATACATCTATCTATAGAATTTTAGTAAGGAAACAAAGCACAAGGCCTCAAAATAAGTGCAGGTTGAAGTCTAAAGAGGTGAATAAACCTGCCATCATAGAGAAGGTTATCATCATTGATGAAGAGCCTGTCAAACCTATTGGAAAGACATCTATAAGCAATAAAAACCCTGTCACTAATCCTGAGAAGGATAAATTCAAGAAGGGTGGTTTGATCATAAATAAAAAGACAATCACTATGAAAAACAGAGTTCCTTATAGGAAAAAAGGTAAAAAGGATATGAAAATCCCAAACCCTAAGATTGGATATGAAGGGAATGAGCCTAAATATATGCAAACCTGATATCAATCTAAGCATTATTGAAAACATTGCCCACACTAAGAGGGGGAGGGTGAATTACTATGTGGAATTTTCTAAATTTTCTTCTTCTTACAAGTTAGCAGTTAAAACATATTTGAAAAGATTAAGAACAATCAAATCATAATCACAATGGACACAGAAGACACCAGATGTTTGTATATAATTTACATGAATATATGTGAATATAATAATAAGGATTTTCCCAGCACCAACTAATTTTTTTAAGCACCAAATGAAGTAAGGAGAACCAACTCCTTGGAGAGATCCAACTCTCAAGCAAGACACAGGTTGCTGCAAGACCCAATTTGCTGATAGAACACAGTCTATCCAACTAGAGTTCAACCAACTCTAGTAGCAGTGATTAATTAATGAATCAATTTTGTTTCATGATCAGAGATATACAATCAATACTCATCACTGCACTTCATCTTCTCTCTGAAATTCATGCCTTATTCACTTTGTCTTTCCTCTGATATTCACACCTTCTTCAATTCTTCTTCTCTCTGATATTCACACGGACCTCAGGTCCATATCCCCTTCATTTTCTCCGCATGTTGCTCTTTCTCAGCGAGCCTATCTTTCACACAAGCTCATATACTTCTTCCACTAAGCACGCCTCTAGTGAACCAATCATGGTTGTATTTATACTTGCTTATGCTCAAAACTTGTTTAAGTTATTGAGTCGACTTGGACAATATGTTATAACCAAATTCTCTATTTAAAACAACTTTGGGACCACCAGAGATCATCGTTTTGGGTCTTCAACCTTAAACCTAACATCCCCTTCACTTTCATAAATCGATCATAGGTATGGATGGATTTTCCTTCATATCTGTGTTTACAGTAATCAACGCTTCCTTCAAACCATGTTGATATGATCATTGGCATAGAACCAGGGATGATTTTAGGGACTAAATTTCGTTCATGGGCTAATTTTCCATGGTTTTTCCAAAAATGAGATTCGCTATTTTAAAAATAATTCGCCCAAATTCTATAGGATAAAATTATTTTACCTTAAAAATCACAAAATTTTTATAAAAACTATATAAAATCCTTAGAAATTTGAATATTTTTACAAAAATATCGCCAATCATTTAGAGTTGTCATATGAAGGATTAATAATATTCGCCAAGGTTTCTACATTTTAAAATAAATTTCCATCCTTAAAATCATCCCTACATAGAACCAAGGGCTTATCAATTTAAGCGACGCATTACATTCTCCTTTTTAAATATCTTTACCATATGACCAATAGCGTTATTCAGACGTTAGGAGAGATGAGCACTTGAGTGCTTATAAATCAACGATCATGATTCAATCTTCTAATGATATGGGTGGCTGTCATAACTTCAACACTTTTACCTTTGAAACTTTTGAGTTTGAAACCGCTCAAAACTTTTGAATCAGATTTCTCGAACAGATCGGAAGACTTACGTTATTTTCACGGAAGTGGATCAATCGTCAGATTTGATTCTTACAAGGCCTACTCTGACGGCCAGGACTTAATCAAGCATTGAGATGAATGGCCACCATTTACTCCGTGACTTTGTCTATTGTACTTATGCTATCCTTCCACTATGTTTTAATCAACAGTTGAGAATGCAACCAAACAACAGATCAACAGTTGATATTTTCTTCGGGTCTCTGGACTTCAGAGATTTCAAGTCTCAAGCCTTTCTTTCCTATGTACGTCAATATAATAGATCTCACAAACCACTGATGCATGTCCCTCTCGAATTAACAGTCAAGATTTCCTTTGGGTCTCTGGAGTTCAGAGATTTCAAATCTCAACCCCTTATTTTCTCCGGAGTGATCACTTGTTGAGTAAGTCATAAATGGTGGAGATCGCTTGCCGTCGGTTAACACTTCTTCTTACACTATCCTTCCGTTGTAGCAGATCGACAGATGAGAATTCTCCTGAAGTGATCTTCAGATGGGATGTCTCGTGTCGACTTTAGGACTTTGACATTCGCGACTTCGGGACTTTTGGGAAGTGCTGGTGGTAAAACTCCCAAAGAAAAACTCTCGGAGTGATGTAACTTGCTTACATCACTTGCTAACATGTCACGAGATGAGTAGATGCCACGTGTCACTCTGATTCAGGATTTTCACGAAACTCAAATGTCGATTCAGATTAACACTTGCCATTCTCTAATTGCACCATGTGTCTTTTCTTACGTAGTCTTGCTGACGTGGATCTTCTCATGTGGCACATGTTCATATCCTTGATCTAATAGTCAAAATAGTATTGAAGGGTATCTCATATCGATGACTGCGAGCGACTTCGAACCTTTGTCCTTTGGGACTTCAGGACTTTTGACATTTCTCGGTGGTGAAACACCTGAAGCAATTCTCCCGGAGTGAGGTAACTATTGACGTCACGTGTTGACATGGCACGAGCCAATTTCCTCTTGACACATGTCATAACATGATTATGCAATGTGTATTTGTTGACGTGGTCTGCTGACATGGTCTACCACATGTATTTTGATGTCATGGCCTACTGATGTGATTTGCCACATGTCCTTGTAGACATGGTCTGCTAACGTGGTCTTCTGACGTGGTCTGCCACATGTCCTTGTTGACATGGTCTACCACGTGTCCTTGCTGACGTGGTTTGATGACATGGTCTGCCACATCTCTTTTGTTGTCATGATCTCCTGGTGTGGTTTTCCACGTTTCCTTGTTGATGTGGTCTGCTGATCAACAACCCCAATCCAATGGTCATCGTATGTCCTCCAGATTCAATGGTCCTTATTCATTTCGTATTTTCGGCTTTGGGTAATTCAAATCTCAAACTGAATTCTTGACGTGATATTTCTCCGAAGATTAACCTCCTTGTATCTTTATACCCGAAACAAATGTTGTTCATTGATTAGGATCTTAGATCGACAGCTCGATATTTATACGATGCAACTGTGCTACATTATATTGTCCTTCCACTTAGAATGATCCAACAGATGATGAAAAATCGCATAAATGAGATCTCAGATCTTATCTCGCTTATCCTATCCTTCCACTCGAAAATGATCTGACAACTGACAGGAATTCGGGTTTGATATGATGGCTAGCAAGTATTCAGATAATCAAACTCTCAGCCTTTTTACCTTGCTTATCCTATCCTTCCACTCAAAAGTGATCCAACGGTCATGAATAAACTTGAAGAAAATCCATGTTCAAGGATGATTGCAGAACCACAACTTGGGAGTGATTTAACTTGTTATCCAAACTTTGGAATTGGAAGTTGTGCGTTGTTGGTGAGTCAACCACAATCGTCGATATTCAAAGCTATAAGATCGGATGGTCCTGACTAATTATGGTATTGGAACTAGCGTGATATTTAATTCCCCTTTCGATCTCCACAATCATCCCTGTCGTTGATCTGGCGATTGCGTATTCGACGGTCATGACTTAATCTGACTTAAACTAATCTCTTGTTGTATCAACCACAGTAGTTGATATTCAAGTCTATGAGATGTGATGATCTAGAACAATTACGAGATTATAACTAGCATGTTGTTTAATTATCTTTCACTCCTCGCAATTCATCCCTGCCATTGATCTAGATTGCAGATCTCATGGCCATGATCCTCCAATGGTCCTCAAGCCCACAGTCACTCATATGACCGATGTACGTAATATGAAATAGTCAACACGATCAATTTCTTGATTGGATGACTGTTGAGGATTCTCACTCTGATCCGATGGTTGTTGAGGCTTCTCACTCTGATTGGACAGCTGTTGAGGCTTCTCACTCTGTTCTTGCGCTTTTGATTCCAAGCTTTGACCTCTGCATATTGTTCGCTCCTCCTCCTGAGATTATGCTTTTGATATTTTGTATATTGTTCACTCCTCCTCCTGATATTTTATCATAGGAACATTGTTGATCCTATCGTGATCAACAATAATCACAAATTGCTTCATACTATTTTCTTCTTCTACCAACTGATATACTATGCAATGTGCTCTTCCTTCTGATCTTTGATCTTCATTTTCTTTTGTACCGTGTTTTCCCTTATGAGATTTGATCTTCATACTGTTCACTTCTTCTACTAACTCATATACTGTTGACATCAATGACAATCTCATCTATGGTAAATGATAATTCATCATAACAACAAATCATCACATCTACTGTTGACATCAATGGCAATATATCCAACAATATCCCCCTTTGTCATTAAGGTAAACACACTAACTTCATGTACAAAACTCCCCTTGTGATGATGATTTCTCCGTATGAAGTTTCTTTGTATGAAGTTTTCTCTCCCCCTTTGACATCAATGGAAAAGGGTTTTTCCTCCGGTGGTAAATCTCTGTATGTTACTGACCAAAATATGAACTTCCTACTATCATCCTTTTCTTGTCATAATTGAATGACTCCCCTTGTCAATATGCTCTCTCTGTGTTTCTAACTACTCTCCCTCTTTGTTTTTGAAAAGGTATCTTTTCCTGATAGGGTTTCTTCCTTTGTTAATTTACTAACTTCTTATCTCATTTGATTGGTATTTTTGTGTTTCAAATGAGTAGTCTTCTTGATACCAATTTTTGTAGTGATCGAGTCTTTTCAAAACTTAATATAATTAATTTCTTATTTACTAACCAAAAATTCCCTTGAGTTTTTACTGACTGTACTCCTCTTGTTATTTCTACAAGATGTCATGTACCTCATTTTGTACATCAGAATGCTTCTTCTACTGATGTCATTGTCCTACTAGTACACTGCACAATTATAGCTCACATTATTCAAACAACTCTTGGATCTTCCCATTGATTCTCATTGATCTCTAACCAGATGTATCCATCTTTGTCCAAGATGCTTCTTTGTTGTACATTTCTCTTAAGTTGTTTGGGAAAGTTTATACTATGCTTGTCACATGACTGCAATTATTTTTGCATCAATTGACTTCACTCTTGTTCACTTGTTCAATCTTTTCTATCCACATCTGTGAGTGTCCTAATTACTTGAACTTGGTTCGCTGATCTTCTATTACTGCAACTTCATTTTTCTTCCATGTTTCATTTACTCCTTTTGTCGTATTGTATGAAGCATTTCTCATTGACTGTTTTCTTGAGTTCCAACAGTTGTTGACTTTGTGGCCATACCCACCACAACTGTAGCATCTCATAGTGTAACAATGTGCAACAATATATCCAACATGATTGCAGTTACAACATCTTATGCTATTTTTGAACCTACCAAATTGTTTTCTTCCATGATGCCTATAATCCAAGGCTTTATTTCCATATTTATTACAACAAAAACAATAACAATTAAAAACATTCTCATGCCTTCTTTGATTCATCCATGAAGGTGTGTTTATTCTAAACTTGCTTTGAGGTGTATGAGTAGCTTCTGGATGTCTTCCTTGATATGATCTTCTAAATTTTGTAGTGTTTCTTTCATTTCTTGAGCGTGAATAACCCGAGTCATACCTGCTTTCACTTTTTACAAATGAAGGATCTATTTCAGACCTGTCTTCATCCTTTACAAATGAAGGACCTGTGTCAGACCTATTTTCACCTTTTATAAATGAAGGAATTGCATTAGGTTTCTTAGGATTACTGATTTCTTCCTTGTTGTATTCAAGACTCGATTTGTCATTTGGTGATCTTTGACTATCCAAGATCTCATCTAAGGTCATGGAGTTGTTCAAGAACTTGATTTGAGTGTTTCACTTCTCAGTCTTCCTTTTAATATTCACAACTTCTTCTTCCAACTCATGACAAGATTCTTCCTTTTTGTTCAACTAGTTCCTCACTACCTCCTCTCTCCTTTTGGCTTCTTCAATTTGGATTTTAAGATTGACATATCTTTCCCTTAGTTTTTTTAGTTCTGCAAGATTTTTTCTTGGTTCATCATCCTCCTTCTTTTCTTCTTTTGCTTGACTGATTTCATTTTTTAGTCTCTTGATCTCCTCTTCCTTTTCTTTTGTTAGATCAAAAACTTTTTTTTTCAATATTTTGATCTCTTCTTCTTTGCTTTCTAACTGAATCTTTTGCTTAGATATGATTTCTTCATTGTCTTTGAGCTTTTCTTTTATTTCTAGGATATGCCTTTGATTGCTAAGCTCATCATATTCCTTCTCCATTTATTTTACTTGACTAATTTATTTCTTTAGATTCTCGATCTCCTCTTGTTTTTCTTCTAACTGATTATCTTGCTCATATATTATCTTTTCATTGTCCTTGAGAATTTCCTTTATTTCCAAGATATGATTTTGACTCTTTTCAAGAAATTCTTTAGTGTAGTCATGAAGATATCTATAGTCTGAATCATTATGGTCATGACAGTATTCACAGAGACTCCAATCAACCTTTTGTTTGTCCTTTGATAGTTATTATTCTAATTCTTCCATGAGATAAATGCTAACAAAAAATTCTTTTATTGTATCTGAGTCTTCTTCTTTACTTGCAGGGGAGGATTCAATATCAACATTATTGCAATTGAAATATTATGGAGAGTCTTTACCTTTATTGATGACCGAGTATTCCTCTTCATCCTTGATAGGAATGTCTTTTGTGTCTTGTATTTTGATTTGATACATCTCTTCTAGCTTCAGCCATAAGTCCTTGGCGGATGTGCATAGTCCTATGATTTCCTTGACTATATCAGATAGTCCATTGAGAAGAATCTGTGATGCTACTTCATTGTTCTTCCTTGCTTTTCTTTGGACTGTAATTTTGGATACATTCTTTGATGTAGTTAAGTCCCGGGGCTTGCTTACTACTGAATTCCAAACTTCAAATCATTTTGAATTCAAATATTGTTTCATATTTTCTCTCCATGAGGAATAATCTGTTCCATCAAATAAGGGACATTCAATTGTGGAGAGAGCCATATGTCCACCCATTTCTTGATAATATACCTTCCAGTGTTTAAAATGTGTTTTGAAGGAACCCGCTCTAATATCAATTGTTGAACACACCGCCCACACTAAGAGGGGGTTGGGTGAATTAGTGTGTGGACTTTTCTAATTTTTCTTCTACAAGTTAGCATTTAAAACATATTTGATCAGATTAAGAACAATCAAATCATAATCACAATGGACACAGAAGATACCATATGTTTGTATATAATTTATATGAATATATGTGAATATAATAATAATGATTTTCCCAACACCAACTAATTGTTTTCAGCACCAACTAAAGTAAGGAGCACCAACTCTCAAGCAAGACCCATATTGTTGATAGAACACAGTCTATACAACTAGAGTTCAACCAACTCTAGTAGCAGTGATTCATTAATGAATCAATTCTGTTTCATGATCAGAGATATACAATCAACACTCATCACTGGAGTTCATCCTCTCTCTGAAATTCACGACTTCTTCAATTCTTCTTTCTTCTGATATTCGCGCCTTCTTCAATTCTGCTTCTCTCTGATATTCGCACAGACCTCATGTCTGTATCCCCTTCATTTTCTCCGCAGACCACTCTTTCTCAGTGAGCCTATCTTTCACACAGGCTCGTATACTTCTTCCACTAAGCATGCCTCTAGTGAACCAATCATGGTTGTATTTATACTTGCTTATGCTCAAAAATTGTTTAAGTTATTGAGCCAACCTGTGCAACAATTTATAACCAAATTGTCTATTTACAACAACTTTGGGACCTCCAGAGATCATTGTTTTGGGTCTTCAACCTTAAACCTGGCATCCCCTTCACTTTCGTAAATCGATCACAGGTATGGATCGAATTTCCTTCATCTTCATGTTTACAGTAATCGACACTTCCTTCAAACCATGTTCATATGATCATTGGTGTACAACTAAGGGCTTATCAATTTAAGTGATTTATTACATTCTCCTTTTTAAATCTCTTTACCATATGACCAATAGCATTATTCAGACGTTAGGCGAGACGAGCGCTTGAGTGCTTATCAATCAATGGTCATGATTCAATCTTATGATGAGATGGAAATTTTTTGTAGCTTCGACACTTTTCTCTTCAGAAATTTTGAGTTTGAAACCTTTCACAACTTCTGAATAAAATTTCCCAAACATATCAGACAACTTACATTAATTTCAGGGAAACAAATCAATTGTCAGATTTGATTCTTACAAGGCTTAATCTAATGGCTAGGACTTAATCAAGCTTTGATATGGATGGCCAAGATTTACTCTGTGACTTCTTATATTATACTTATGCTATCCTTCCACTATGTTTTGATCAACGGTTGAGAATGCAATTGAAAAGCAGATCGACGATCGATATCTCCTTCAGGTCTCCGTACTTCGGAGATTTCGAGTCTCAATCCCTTCTTTCCTCCATACGTCAATATTTTGGAGTTGACAAACCACTGACATATGTCCCTCTCAGATTAACAATAGAGATCTCCTTCGGGTCTCCAGACTTCAGATATTTCAAATCTCAACCCCTTCTTTCCTCCAGAGTGATCACCTACTGAGTAAGTCATAAACGATGGAGACCGCTTACTGTCAGTTAACGCTTCCACTTACACTATCCTTCCACTACAATAGATCGATGAATGAGAATTCTCCTAAATTGATCTTCATATCAGATGTCTCATGTCCACTTCGTGACTTCGACATTCGAGACTTCATGAATTTGGGCAAGTGTTGGTGGTAAAACTCCCGAAGAAAAACTACCAGAGTGATGTAACTTGCTTACGTCACTTGCTGACATGTCACGAGCTGAGTAGATGCCACATGTCACTCCGATTCATGATTTTCACGTACCTGAAATGTCGATTCATCTTGACACTTGTCATTCTCTGATTGCATCATGTGTCCTTTCTTACATAGTCTTGCTGATGTGGATCTCCTTATGTGGCGTACGTTCATATCCTTGATCTAACGGTCAGAATAATATCGAAGGTTATCTCAGATAGATGACTAAGAGATAATTCAGACATTCATCCTTCGAGACTTCGGGACTTTTGACATTTCTTGGTGGTGAAACTCCCAAAGAAATTCTCCCGGAGTGACGTAAATATTGATGTCACATGTTGACATGGCATGAGCCAATTTCCTCTTGACACATGTCATAATCTTATTATGACATGTGTATTTACTGAAGTGGTCTATTGACATGGTCTTCCACATGTCTTTTGATGTCATGGTCTACTAACGTGGTCTGCCACATGTCCTTGTAGACGTGGTCTTCTGACGTGGCCTGCCATGTGTCCTTGCTGACATGGTTTGCTGACATGGTCTACCACATGTATTTTGTTGTCACAATCTATTGGCGTGGTCTTCTGACATGCTCTGCTACGTGTTCTTGATGACCTGGTCTGTTGACCAACAACCCTAATCCAACGGTCATCGTATGTCCTCTAGATTCTATGGTCCTTATTCATTTCAGATTTCGTACTTCAGGTAATTCAAATCTCAAATTGAATTCTTGACGTGAGATTTATCCGAATATTAACCTCCTCGTATCTTTATACCCAAAATGAATGTGGTTCATTGATCAGGATCTTAGATTGATGGCTCGATATTTCTGTAATGGAGTTGTGCTAGATTATCTTGTCCTTCCACTTAGAATGATCCAACGACTGATGGGAATTTTCATAAATGAGATCTCAGATATTATCTCGCTTATCCTAACCTTCCACTCGAAAATGATCCGATGGCTGACGGGAATTCGGGTTTGATCCGACGGCTGGCGAGTATTCGGATAAAAAAACTCTCATCCCTTTTACCTTGTTTATCCTGTCCTTCCACTCAAAAGTGATCCAATGGTCATGAAGACACTCGAAGCAGATCTACGATCACAGATGATTGTGGAACCACAACTTGCGAGTGATTTAACTTGTTATCCAAACTCCGCAATTGGAAGTTTTGAATTGTTGGTGATTCAACCACAATCATCGATCTTCGAAGCTATAAGATCAGATGGTCCTAACTAATTGCGGGATTGGAACTAGCACGATATTTAATTCTCCTTTCTATCTCCGCAATCCATCCTTTTGTTGATCTGGCGATTGCGCATCCGATGGTCACGAATTAATCCGAATTAAAATGATCGCTTGTTGGATCAACCACAATCGTCGATATCTGAGTCTATGAGATCTGACGATCTAGACCAACTGCAGTATTAGAACTAGTGGGTTGTTTAATTCTTCTTTCACTCCCTGAAATTCATCCCTGTCATTGATCTGGCTTGTAGATCCGATGGTCACGATCCTCCAATGGTCCTCAAGCCCATGATCACTCAGATGTTCGAAATTTGTAATATGAGATGATCAACATGGTCAATTTATTGATCGGATGGTTGTTGAGGCTTTTCACTCTGATCGGACGGCTGATGAGGCTTCTAACTCTGATCTTACACTTTTGATTTCGAGCTTTGACCTCCGCATACTGTTCGCTTCTCCTCCTGAGCTTATGCTTTCGATCTTCTGTAAATTGTTCACTCCTCGTCCTAAGATTTTATCATAGGAACATTTTTTATCCTATCATGATAAAAAATAATCATGAATTGCTTAATACTGTTCACTTCTTCTGATAACTAATAATACCGTGCAATGCGCTCTTCCTTCTGAGATTTGATCTTCATTTTCTTCTGTACTTCATTTTTCCTTCTAAGATTTGATCTTCACATTGTTTGCTTCTTCTGCTAACTGATATACTGTTGACATCAATGACATTCTCATCTATGGTAAATAATAATTCATCGTAACAACAAATCATCACATCGACTATTGACATAAATGACAATATGTCCAAAAATTAGACCAGAAAGGATAGCTTAGAATATCTGGCAGAACCAGCTTCCTCAATCTTGCATAGAAAGTTATCAATTTAAAGATATCACCTCTAGGATAAATCTAGTTTTTGAGATTCAAAGTAATGGAGGATGGAAAAATATTTTTTGTTCCCTGTGTCTAAGGTATAATGCTCCTTTTTTTCTATGTCCAACTATAACCCAGGAAAAGAAAAGAGTTTAAAACATGCAAGATTAGTTTTTGGAAGGTCGCTACAGGAAGTTCTTGCAATACACAGGGAAATAAAGGCACTATCGGAACACATGTAACAACCGATTTTGTTGTTATTCGCACCCAGTTTCATATCTTGTAACAAAGGAAGGCTATAAATTATGTAAGAATATAATGGATCATGTTATGAAGCTATAAAATGTTTTGTGGATCTAAAAATCTATATTGGGATACGAAGATCAATCCAGATTAGTCACCTGTGCTGAGTTGTCAAAGGTTGATCTCAAGTGGAGCATTGAAGATTAGATATATCTAGGAAAGATAAATATGAAGCAACAGTCTCATTATTCAAATGTAAAATAAGTCAAATCAAAGAGAAGTTATGCAAGGTTGTTGCCCTGATTTTAGGAGGTTTTATGTAAATTGTTATGATTTGGTATATGAGCAGTTAGAAACTTAAATTCACTATGAGTTTTTTTAGAGATTTGTTTTGAGGTCTCCCTGATTCTCAAGATTGACCATAAGTACATGTAACCTATTTGAAACATTATATATTGAATGATATATATGAAGAAAGGGTTGGATCCATGTTTTCCTAAAATACTTTATCTTATACAATTGTTTGGATCGACCTTATTTGTGTAAATCTTTTAGTGGTTAATGAAGTCATTAGTTGGTGTGTATCATTCTCTTTTGTTTCTCATTTATAATTATTCATATTGAACACTGTTGGGCCCGAGATATGATCAGTTTTATGATAGTAATTAGATACTTTTGATGAATGTACATATGTGTTTTTCATGTTTTGGAGAAGTTTTTTGAATAATTTTGTGCCAAAACGTTATGATCCACACCAGGTATGTATAATTCGTGTTTTATGTTGATCTTGAGTATAATTCATCATGTTTTTATGTTTCCAAGGATCTAATTCACTTTTTTTGGTGTAACAGGGCAAAATCGCATCACGTTTCTGATTCTGACACTTAGTCTGACACTCTATCCAGTACTCGATCCGGTACCTGGTCCAGCACTTCATCCAGCACCTCGTCTTGCACAAAAATGATGGGCGATTTGGCGGTTATGGTATTGGCGGTTAGTGATGGGCGAATTAGGAACATGGGTTTTTCTCGTGCTTGCTCCCTCCAGCTACTGAACACTTGACAGCTTGGTTTGGGTTGTTGAGCAAGGCGATTATTTTCTCACTCCATTTCAGCATTTAGGGCACCATTAATGTAAATTGTTGTTTTTAGAAGTGGTTCGACCCTCCAGTGGTCAACCACTTGGTCTGTAAAACTTATAAATACCATGATGGTGTTTATACAATAGTTAAGAAGTAGAAGCAGTAGAAGTGGAGGATTAGAGACAAATATGTTTTCCTCAGTTTTTACTATTTTTCATTGCCAGAATTATATAAAGTTGTGTTTTTGAGTTTTAATGGTGAAATTGATTTGCTGAGTTCGTGGTGTGCCTTTGAGAAGTGACCATGACTTGCTGGGGGGGCCACTAGTAGTCTGATAACTGTTCTATGTGTTATTTATGAATTTCATAGCTTAGATGTCTTTTTATTTCTTGTACATGAACTGTTCTTTGATTTATTTGTTATCTAATTTGTTGTTGTAGTTTAACTATTTTAATTCTCTTTTGCATGTTAGTATGAAGGCTTTTGTTAATATACATTTATTTTGTAGTTAGTAGGAACGAGTTTGCAAACTCATACACTAACCCCGTGTGCAATTAAATATTAGATTGTATTTTATTTATGCTTTTAAAATCAAGTTTAAAACAAAGTTTTAGTTTATGTTTTCTTTAACGAGGCTTCGATGGATGGATAGGGTTAATTTAAGTTTTTATTTGTAGATTGCCTATTCAATTGTTATTTAGATTTTGCTTAAATAGTTGTTGATTAATTTGTTCATTAGTTTACTTGCTATATGCTAGAATAATGTTTTAATTTCTGTTTATACGAATTTTCCTTTCCGCAATTTGAATTGTTAAAATATATATAGCATAGTTTTATTTTATGAGATTTCTTTCCTAGAATTAGATTGCAATTCCAATTCTTAGTTAATGATTGAATTTAATTATGAGTTTTAATTACATAGCATAGAGTACAATTATAATCTCATTATATTGTTGATGGTTAATGCATGAGTAATAATCACATGAATATGCAGGGTAATTGATGTTGTTTCTATAATGGCTAAGTTCTCACTGGATTTCTTAATCCATACCTTTCGCTTTGATATTGAAATCAGTATTAAGCTTATACCTCTTGATTTATCTTTCGTTGTCAAGTGTCATTGAGATATTATAAGACATCAGAGACATTCACACAACCACCAACACTATATTTGAGTTTTTATAGGTTAAAAGATAGTTTCTTGCTTTTGTAGATTAGAAAATAGTTTTCTTGTTGTTGTAGGATAGATAGTCTTTTGATTTGGTAGATTAAAGAGAAATTTGCTTATCATAGATTAACGTTTAGTTGTTAGTTCTTCCTTCTTTCAATTAAATAGATTTCCTTTTATGAATTAGAGATAGTTGTATTAAGAATAGAGTTCACTTGTCTCTTAGTTAGTTGCTTATTGAGTAGTCTTAATTAGTTTACTTGCTATCGAAGTTATCCTAGGGTAGTTAATTGTTTACTTGCTTTAATAGGTTAAATTGCTTACTTTTCTATTCTTGCCTTGATAGTATAGTTGCTTGTTTACTTGTTTTCATAGAATAGTTGTTCATTGAATTTAGGTAGGATAGTTAAAGTAGTTTGATTTTGCTATTTGTTTATTGTTATGCTTAAATATATGCTTTTGCTTATTGTTATGATTGAACTAGTTTTCTTCAAATAGGGTTTTCACTTGTTTTCCTAGTTCTATCCATCGATCCTTGGTCCAAAAGTACTTAGGTTGCATAGTTTAAAGTTGCTTAGTAGGGTTTTCTCATTAGATAACTTTGCTTAAATAAATTATCCTTTAGATATCCACTTCCATAGTTAGGCTATACTAATACCAGCCCTTCTACCTTGGCATATATTTAGCTACAACTCTAAGCTTACTTACCTCGGGTTGACAGTTTAATTGAGGGTTTTTAGTGTGTTATTAGTGCATATAGAGCACCCATCATTTTTGGCTCTGTTGTCAGGGAGTTGTCTCAAGGTAGGAAGTAGTTAGGAAATAGATTATTTCTAGACCTTAGCATTAGATTGGTGGCAGGGGAACTTTAAGACAAGAGGTAAGAACCTGGGCATCTACTATTGTAGGTCCCCCAAATCCAATGGTAGTTTTCTGTTTTTGTTTTTGTTTTATTTCATGAATAGACCTAGAGATCCAAAAGGTAGATACATTAAATCTAAATCAGACCTTTCAACGAAGGTTACTTCTGATATTTTTTAGGGAAGGGATGTTCCACTTATAAAATCCGCAGATCGATATAGAAAAATAGGAGCTAGCTCAACTCAAAGAGATAAAATAGTCTCTGAAGAGACTAACACAGGGAGCACTATAGAACAATAAATTGAAGCATCAATCATATTAGGCTAGGAGGCAATACCACTAGAGCGTTCCGCATAACCAAACAATACAACCTTTGATTTTACACCACCACCAGGAGATCCTAACTTTGAGGACATCATAGACCCTAAACAAGTGAATATTTTGTTTGGTAGTTCAACCAATGTAATTATCTCTCAAACTGACATAGAAACTTTGGCATCAGTAGTCTCAACTGGCTCGAGCAGAATCCCAGACATCCAATCTGTAGGAATACCTTTCCATCAAAGAGAAACCTTGTTCTCTTCAAAGATAAAACCACCTAGGTACTCTCTTTTTGTAAATAAAAGCAACATGGATGATCAGGAGGATCATAACAATGTAATACATAGGGAGGAAGAAGAAACTAGAAACCAAACTGAAACTACCTTTGGGTTTCCAATTTTAGACACCACCCCAAATGTCAACATGAAGAACATCCCTCTCTCAGCACTGTCTACCTTTTATGGTAAAAACAGTGAAGATCCAGACACCTTCCTATTTGAATTTGACATCTTGTGTAGGAGGTATAACTACATACAAGATGCCCAGAAACTAAAACTCTTTACTGCCACCCTCAAAGACTCTGCACTAAGATGGTTGATGGGGTTGGGAGAATCTAGTATTAGATCTTGGGAAGCCATGAAATGCATATTTCTGAAGAAGTACCAAGACTACTGCAAGACCAAGGAGTCTCGTAATGACATCTTTAAAATCCAGTAGTTAGAAGACGAGACCCTCGAAGATTATATGGAAAGATTTAGTTATATCTCCCAGAAGTCAAAATACCATGACCTCCCAGAGGATGAAGTTAAGGCTCTTTTCCTTAAATGAATTTCAGAAGAATATCTAGAAATTCTTAACTTGATGGCATCAGGTGACATCTCCCATAAACCATTTTCTGAAATATGTGAAATGTGTAAAAATTATGCAAGGAGTAGAGCCAAAACAAGAAATAATGTGTGGGACCCTTATAATAGAAGCTTAAAACCAGTCAGTTCAGGTGGTATCATGAGAGAAGAGATAGGGAACCTTTTAGAGAACTTCAAGACATACATCTTAAGCACAATAGGTTCCCAATTGGACACCCTTAAAATTAAAAAGAAATAGGAGGAGGAAAATGCAGCAATGAGCATATATTGCCCAAGATGCAGGAGGAAGAATTCCTCAAGAGAATGCCCATTAGATAACATTTCAGTTTGTGGCTTCTGTACAGAAGACCATTCAACTAAGAAATGTCCATAATTTCCTAGTTTATTATCCATATATAGGAGTGGAGATCCTGGGGATTCTTCTTATGCACCTAGGAGGCCACGAAAATCTAGGAACCATCCCACATACCCAAATCTCTAATCTCAAGTTCCATCCTATTATCAACAACAACAACAGTGGAACTCACCAGGTTGGAAAAACTGGTCCACTTAGTACCAACATCCTTGGTTTCGAGGATGGAGAGGAGGAAATAATCAAGGAAACCCTCAAGCTCCACCTATCCCTATGTCCAACCATCATTATCCTCAGTTCCCACTGAACACTCCACCGCTTCTGCCAAGTTTTGTTCCACCACCTTTACCTCCTATTCCACAACAACAACCGCTACAATATCAAAATGTAAGCTCCTCGATACCAACACTATTACCGGCACAACTAGTGTTGAATCCCAATAATAAGCCCCCTCAACCTCTTCACAATGTTGAGATGCAGGCCTTCTCGACATATGTTATCACTCATGTTCCATTATAGGAAATTCAACTAAGATTGGGAAAATTTCTGAATAGGCAGAGACCTTCAGTAGTCATCCAGGAACAAGAAGAAGAAGAAACCACCAAACATCCCACGGATGACACTAGGTGGGAAGATGTTATTATCCTAAAGAACCAAGAACCTAAGCTCCTCCAAAATGAACCTTCACAAATTACGAAGGTCCCTCCTTATCCAGACCAATTGGTAATTGAGAAACCTACCACCCTACCAGAATTTGACATCTTGAATGAATTGAAGAATATTTGTGTCAAGATTCCCCTAGTTCAAGACATTAAAGACATTCCAATCTATAGTAAGGTAGTCAAATAATTGCGTATTAATAAGCCAAGTAGGAAACAAAATGACCCTCCTCCGGTACATTTGGTAGGAGGACTTTCTGAGTACATAATAGAGCAACCAAAACTAGAAATATATGGGAAACCTGGAAACACCGTGGTGACCATAACCATTAATGAGGTCTCCATTGGGAATACTCTCATAGAGTTAGGGGCAACCATCAATGTTATGACCGCTACTACCTTGGAGAAATTACAGCTACAAGCTCTTCTTCGGCCTACCCCAACCATTTTGGAATTAGCAAATAAGACTAGGGTTATACCTGAAGGAATTTTAGATGATATCATGGTTACTTTAGCCTCATGGGAGTGCCCAGTAGATTTTCTTGTCATTAACTCAAAGGATCCTACCAAAGGCCATCCTGTCATTTTGGGAAGACCTTGGATAGCCACAACCAATGCATTTATTGGCTGTAGAGAAGAGAAATGACCATCTCAAATGGTCTCTCTATCCAAAATCTCATCATTTACCCTCCAGCTCAACCTATTATGGAAAATATATGGTGGCCTGAGTGTCCATACGAGAATGAGGACTGGTAAGAACCCGTATTGTCAAGTGACCATGCCTGGGCACTTCAGGAGCACACAACAAAAAATGTGCTAAACCAGTTTATTTCTGCAATCACATGTGTGGACTTTCCATAGTCTTTTCCCCAATTTGAGTACATGTTTGGGGAAGAATTTCAAGAACAATTGGACCCATCCATTTTTTCTTCAACATCTTTTATCTTCGAGATAGATGAGTCTACAATGTCTTATACTATGCCCTACGATATTAGTCCAGGGAAATTTTTACATATAAACTCTGGTCTAGATGTAGACCAACAGATATAGTTAGTAGATATCCTTAAAGAACAATCAGGAGCATTTTCCTGGGAATACACTGACATGAAGGGTATACACCCTAACACATGCATCCATCACATATATACCCAGGGGGGAGTAACACCTGTTAGGCAACCCTAGAGAAGGATGAACCCAACACTCAAAGATATAGTCAGGGAGGAGATCCAAAAGTTGTTAAATGTCATATTTATTTATCCCCTCTCCGACAGTAAGTGGGTATCCCCACTTGTATTGGTTTCAAATAAAGTGACCAGGAAATGGAGAATTTGTGTTGATTTTTGGGAACTCAACAAAGCCACTCTAAAAGACTACTTTCCTCTTCCTTTCATTGACCAAGTTCTGGATACCTTGTCTGGAAAGAAGTATTTTTTCTTTTTAGATGGGTATAGCAGGTACAATCAGATTCGTATAGCACTCGAGGACCAAGATAAGACTACATTTACTTGTCCTTGGGGAACCTATGCCTATAGCGTCTTACCATTTGGATTGTGTAATGTTCCTGCCACATTTCAACGAGCAGTATTAGTGATATTTGTCGATCTTATTCATGATTGTATGGAGGTATACATGGATGAATTCACAGTTTATGGAAACACTTACCAGGAAGCCTTAGACAACTTAGAAAAAGTCCTCATCAAATTCCAAGAAATGAACCTATCTCTCAGTCATGAAAAATGTAAAATGTTGTTAACTGAAGGAGTGGTTCTAGGACATCATGTTTCATCTAAAGGGATAAAAGTCGATCCTGCAAAGATTGAGGTCATCGCCAAAATTCCATCCCCCAAGACTCAGAAAGAGGTAAGAATATTTCTTGGACATGTCGGATATTACCGACGGTTTATTGAAAATTTTACAAAGATTTTTGCACCTATGTTTGGATTGTTAATAAAAGATGTTGATTTTGTTTGGACTGAGCAGTGTCAAACTACCTTTGAAACCCTAAAATCCAAGTTGTCTGTGGCACCAATTCTTAGAGGGCCCAATTGGACTCTTCCATTCCATATATCCACTGATGCCTCCGACACCGCAATAGGAGGGGTATTAGGGAAGAAAGAGGACCAACAGTCCTATGCCATTTATTTTGTGAGCAATAACTTGTCCCATGCCGAGTTAAAATACACAGTTACCAAGAAGGAATTATTGGCAGTTGTTCATGCTATCAACAAGTTTCGTCATTACATTACAATTTATGAAGTATTCATACATACAGATCATTATGCCATTAGATTTATCATGAATAAACCTATAACTAATGGACGAGTGACTAGGTGGCTCCTGTTATTGCAAGAATTTAATATCACTGTGCTTGATCGACCTGGAAATGATAATGTAGTAGCTGATTTTCTTTCACGAATAAAAAATGAGGATGATGATATCCATGTAGATGATAGTTTCCTAGATGAGCACCTCTTTTCCCTTTCTGTCAATACCCCGTGGTTTGTGGATATGGAAAACTATCTGGCTACTAGGAAGTTACCATCTCATTTGTCACCTCATGAAAAGCAGAAAATTATTACACAGAGTGCTAATTACTCTTGGGTTGGTCATGACCTTTTTCGCATAGGTCCTAATTTGATTATTTGTATATGTGTCTGAGAGGATGAGGTACCAGAAATACTACAAAGTTGTCATGATGGACCATGTGGTGGCCATTTTTCTGACAAACATACAACATATAAGGTGCTACATTCAGGTTATTATTGGCCTAACATTTTCAAAGATGCTTCCAAGTATGTGAGAAGTTGTGATAGTTTCCAAAGGATAGGAAGACCTACATCAAATGACAAAATTCCTTTGCGTGCCCAAGTTAAGATAGAACCCTTCGAAAAATGGGCCCTTGACTTTGTAGGACCAATTTCACCCATGTCCCATAAGAAAAACTATATTTTGGTTTGTACGAACTATGTCATCAAGTGGGTAGAGGAAAAAGTCCTATTCAGGGCTACAAAAAAGTTTGTTGTCCAATTCATCTATGAAGACATCTTTACCTACTTGGGTGTCCCTCGTGAAATTGTTACCAACCAAGGCACTCAATTCACTTCCAAGATGATGAGACAACTAACAAAGAAATATGGGATTAAAAACTGTAAATATTCTCCATACCACCCGCAAGATAATGGTCAGGTAGAATCCACAAAAAAGGTCCTAGAATCTATCTTGACCAAGATTGTTCAATTACATCACCAGGATTGGGCTGATAGGCTTCTATAGTCCATGTGGGCATACCGAACCACCTGGATAAATACCACTGGGCATACCCCTTATGATCTAGTGTACGAGAAACAAGTACTTCTACCAATAAAATTCCAAGTAAGGACCTTTCGTATTGCTGCAAAATTAGGATTGAACTTAGATGAGGCTCAAAAGCAACGAGCCCTATGATTGAATGAGTTGGATGAAATCAGGCAAGATTCCATCCAATGGACAATATCGGTCCAAAACCAGCAAAGCAAGTGGCATGACAAGTTTATTAAGAAGAAACACTTCCAATCTGGTGATTGGACTCTGTTGTTTGATTCCTGATTCAAAACCTTCAAACGAAAACTCACCACCTAGTGGTTGGGCCCTTACGAGGTAGACACTGTATATGACAATGGAGTTGTAAAAATTAAAACAATTGACGATGGAAAATTCTCCTTTGTAGTAAATGGATACCGAATCAAATTTGATCATAAGCCCATTTCCAGAGAGGATTTTCTACAGGTCATGTCAACGGACAAGGCATTGGCCTTAGTAGATGGGGAAGTTCCCCCTTGTTCTTGAAAAAATTTCTGAATTTTCTACTGTACATATGTAAATAGTTTTTGAATTTTGTTAATAAGGCAATTCTAGAGATTTCTGTAGGTATTTATTTCACTAGACAGTTTCAAGGATCTTTCTTCACAACATTGTTACACTTGAATTTTGTGTCTGCTAAGCATCAAATGAATATTGACTTAATGTAATTAGCCATATTTTTGCAAAAATTCTCATTTTTTAAGGAATTCTAAAGAAGTTTCTCTTGAAACTCTTCACCACTATATAAGAAAGTGCTACCATAACTATCAAGCCTAGAGGTATCTCGTACAGTTTTTCCAAGAAACCTGAGTAAGTGAGTAAAGTGTCTTTATCAAAGAGTAACAAGGAGGTCTAATTAGCGGTTAGTCATCGAAACATCACAATAACTACAAAAGAAGAAAGTGATTTGAGCCTAGAGATACCTTTCAGTTCTTTCTCAAATGGTACCATCCACTACACACTAAATAACTTGATTATATCATATCTTTAGATAGGCCACGTCCTCTTAAGTACCCATTACATCGGGACAATCACTAAGTAATATAACGGAAGTTCATCCTCTAACATAAATACCATCCCAATTTCAAAAAAAAAAAAAAATTGTTTTGAGAGTTGTCCCCCCATCTTCTTGCATAAAGAAATATTATACTAAAATATTAAAATATGGAGGGCCAGTCTCTGAGGGTGTAAGAGGATAACCCGCCGAGATACTGAACAAGTCTGCTGGCAGCGGGTACTGGCCTATGGTATGACTAGGTAAACCCATCGGAGTATTGAACAGACTTGCTGGTAGCAGGGCATTCTACCTAGCGAGGATGGTAATCTGATAAAAAATAAATAATAAATTTAAACTTGTCATGATGTAAAACACTACTTGCAGACAAAGATGACATGAAGTATGTATGGTTAAGCTAGGGTTAATGAACTCCATAAACTTTCCATTGGGAAATAACTCTAAGACATTCTTGAAACTCTCTTGCCTACCTCTTATTATCAATATATAAGATCTTCTATCCTATAGGTGGGGCCATATTCTAACTGTCTTGTCAGACCAATCTGTGAAATTTATCTTTACACTTGACATACTATAAATCTTCGGCTATTGGGGGAATTGACTAGTTTCCTATACTTTTGATTGTGAGGTGTCACAATACTTAGGTGTGGGGGATGGGTTCATGAGATGACAAATGATCATTTCCTGGAGAAATAAATATTTGCAAGAATTTTTGTATTATTTCCATGATACAAGTTATTACATTAATAGTCATTTTATTTTTGAAGTGCTAAACTCCTGTGTGCTATAAATTACTAAACATATACTTAACAAACCAATTTATTGGTTTATTTCTCATTACAAGATGTACATTGTAGGATTGACATTACATGTCTTATGCTTGCTATAACCTGTACATTGTAGGTTTTTGACACTACATGTCCTATGCAAGAGAATTCATGAATCATGGTGGAAAAATCAACAACAATGGAGAATTATGCCTCTGCTCTTAACCATTGTGATTGTCAAAAACATTTCAATATTGTAGGTTATCCATTATAGGTGGTAAAATTGTATTTAACACATGGGTGTTGTATGAAGTGCCATATGAAGTGTTGTATGAGGTACTGAATGAAGTGCCATATGAATTACATACCAGTACCTGTCCACAATTCTAGGTAATAGGAATCATTGACATTCAATTGAATTGGTTGTAGGCAATTGATTGAAGATGCTTTAGATATGTTCATGATCAAATGTCCAAGTCAAAATACTTGGACATTGATCTAACTGCGCATCATTACAATTGTCCCCAAAAGGCGAGCCTTCTAATTTGAAATTGTCCACACATGGCAGCTCATGTGCACATGTGTGCAACCAACTCCACCATAGCTGCATTCAAATATCGGTTGGGTAACCTATTATCCCAACTCACTTTTCCATTTTCCTTTCCATGTGTTAAGAAATCACGCTCAACCTTTGCCATTTCTTGCCCTATTCAAATCGCGTTCGGCTCGTGCTCAATTTGTGCCATCTCTTGGCCTGATCGCACCCTTTCCTGGTGAATTTATCCTATGACACAATGCCCAAGAGGTATGAATCCTCTTCCTATGCATATCTTTTTTCCATTCCCGAATTTGCACAATGGAGAGAGGTTTTTTTGCACGCAGGATGGGGGCCATTTTTGTCTAACTTGTAGGGCCATGATGATGGCCTCTCCATGCAATTTTCCCTCGGTTTCGATGGGAAGACAACACACATAGGGTATTTTTCCTTTGATTTCTTAGAAGAGTCCATTGTTACATCCACAAAGCTTCCAAGAATGGGATATAGATGATTCAAAAACCACCAGCTTCTGCGCTCAAGTTATAATAGGGTTTTTAAGCTCGAATTCTAGAACATTTCAGGAGCAAAAGGATATTCTAGGTAATGGATAAAAGAGGAATTAATCAAGAGTAAAAATCTTGTTGACATCCCTACTTCCTCATCGGGTAAAAAGACCAAGAGTAAAGATAAAAAGAAGCTTGCGGCTAACCCCCTAATGCCTTCAATCTCTCTTGATCCCACACCTAAAAATCTCCAAGAAGTGATTCAACAAGCCTTTCCCATCATTCCCACAAATAGGAGGGGAGCCAATCGATTTGGTAAAAGACCCTTTCGAAAGAGTACCCGGAGCACAAGAACAAAACCTTATGCAAAACCCCTGCCTGCTTTGGATCCTATCCAATTGTCCTCCGATCTTGAGAGCCCTCAAAAGAGACTTAGGGAAGTTTTTGTGGATGGATTAGAGGCACAAAGAAAGACAAAATCAAAACCTACCTCTCCTTATCAATCGCCTATTACGCCTACTTTACCCATGCCTACTCTAGATCCTAAGAATGATAGATTGTCCACATCCCTCAAAGGATCTAAGCCTTCCTCCGAGATCACTGATTCTACCCCAACCATTGAGAAGCTACAAAAAGAAAATTATTAGCTCCTCCAACAGTTAGAAGAAAGGAAGACAATAGACATACACCTTCATCATGATAATGTAGTCCTCCAAGAAAAGGTAAACTCCCTTCAATGGTTGGTTGATGAGATGACCAAATCCAACCGCAGCCTCAAAGCACAACTGAAGCAACACAAGAGGCATAAGGGAAATTCTTCACAGCAAGAAGGAGAAGCTTCCAAAGTTGATACTCCTCAGCAAGCCTAGTCACGAGGAGTAATTTCTTTTTGTTTGCGGTGGGACCTGCAAAATCGTAAGTGTGGGGGTAATGTTGGGCCCAAGATATGATCAGTTTTTGACAGTAAATAGATACTTTTGCCGAATGTACATATGTGTTTTTCATGTTTTGGAAAAGATTTTTGAAGAATTTTGTCCCAAAACGTTATGATCCACACCAGGTATGTATAATTCATGTTTTATGTTGATATTGAGTATAATTCATCACGTTTTTATGTTTCCAAGGATCTAATTCACATTTTTTGGTGTTACATGGAAAAATTGCATCACGTTTTTGCTTCCGACACTCAGTTCGACACTCGATCTGATACCTAGTCCAACACTCTGTCCAGCACCTCGTCTTACACAAAAATGATGGGTGATTTGGTAGTTATGGTATTGGCGGTCAGTGATGGGCGAATTAGGAACATGGGTTTTTCTCGTGCTTTCCCCCTCCAGCTACTGAACTCTTGACAACTCAGTTTGGGGGTTTTTCTCGTGCTTTCCCCCTTCAGCTACTGAACTCTTGACAACTCAGTTTGGGTTGTTGAGCAAGGAGATTATTGGCTCGCTCCATTTTGGCAGTTAGGGCACCATTAATGTAAATTGTTGTTTTTAGAAGTGGTTTGACCCTCCAGTGGTCGACCAATTGGTCTGTAAAACTTATAAATACCAATGTGGTGGTCATGCAATAGTTAAGAAGTAGAAGCAATAGAAGAGGTAGAGGATTAGAGACAAATATGTTTTCCTCTGTTTTTACTATTTTTCATTGCCAGAATTATATAAAGCTGTGTTTTTAAGTTTTAATGGTGAAATCAATTTGCTGAGTTTGTGGTGTGCCTTTGAGAAGTGACCACAACTTGTTGGGGGGCCCACTAGCAGTCTGGTAATTGTTCTATGTGTTATTTATTCATTTCACAGCTTAGATGTCTTTTTATTTCCTGTACATGAACTATTCTTTGATTTCTTTGTTATCTAATTTGTTGTTGTAGTTTAACTATTTTAATTCTCTTTTGCAGGTTAGTATGAAGGATTTTGTTAATATGCATTGATTTTGTATTTAGTAGGAACAAGTTTGCAAACTCATACACTAGCCCCATGTACAATTAAATATTAGATTCTATTTTATTAATGCTTTTAAAATCAAGTTTAAAACAGAGTTTGAAACAGAGTAGAACAAAGTTTTAGTTTATGTTTTCTTTAACGAGGCTTTGGTGGATGGATAGGGTTAGTTTCAATTTTTTTTTGTAGATTGTCTATTCAATTGTTATTTAGATTTTTCTTAACTAGTTGTTGATTAATTTGTTCATTAGTTTACTTGCTATATGCTAGAATCATGTTTTAATTTATGTTTATACGCATTTTCCTTTTCGCAATTTGAATTGTTAAAATAAACATAGCATTGTTTTATTTTATGTGATTTCTTTCCTAGAATTAGATTGCAATTCCAATTCTTAGTTAATGATTGAATTTAATTATGAGTTTTTCTTACATAGCATAGAGTATAATTATAATCTTGTTATACTATTGATGGTTAATGCATGAGTAATAATCATATGAATATGCAAGGTAATTGACGTTGTTTCCATAATGGCTAAGTTTTCACTGGATTTCTTAATCCACACCTTTCACTGTGCTATTGAAATCAATATTAAGCTTATACCTCTTGAATTATCTTTCATTTTCAAGTTCCATCAAGATATTATAAGACACCGAAGACATTCACACAACCACCAACACTATATTTGAGTTTTTATAGGTTAAAAGATAGTTTCTTGATTTTGTAGATCAGAAAATAGTTTTGTTGTTGTTGTAGGATAAATAGTATTTTCCTTTGGTAGATTAAAGAGCAGTTTGCTTATCATAGATTAAAGGTTAGTTGTTAGTTCTTTCTTCTTTCAATTAAATATATTTCCTTTTATGAATTAGAGATAGTTGTATTAAGAATAGAGTTCACTTGTCTCTTTGTTAGTTTCTTATTGAGTAGTCTTAATTAGTTTACTTGCTATAGAAGTTATCCTAGGGTAGTTAATTGTTTACTTGCTTTAATAGGTTAAGTTGCTTACTTTTCTATTCTTTCTTTGATAGTATAGTTGCTTGTTTATTTACCTTGCTTTCATAGGATAGTTGTTCATTGAATTTAGGTAGGATAGTTAAAATAGTTTGTTTTTTCTATTTGTTTATTGTTATTCTTAAATAGTTTCTTTTTCTTATTGCTATGATTGAACTAGTATGCTTCAAGTAGGGTTTTCACTTGTTTTCCTAGAACTATCCATCGATCCTTGGTCCAAAAGTACTTAGGTTACATAGTTTAAAGTTGC
The DNA here is from genome assembly GCA_032191745.1 of Picea mariana. Taxonomy (NCBI): domain Eukaryota; kingdom Viridiplantae; phylum Streptophyta; class Pinopsida; order Pinales; family Pinaceae; genus Picea; species Picea mariana. Next base: position 90,217 of record JASDQU010101014.1, read on the forward strand.
TTAGTAGGGTTTGCTCATTAGATAACTTTTCTTGAATAGATTAGCCTTTAGATAGCCACTTCCTTAGTTACACTATACTACTACCATCCCTTCTACCTTGGCATATATTTTGCTACAACTCTAATTTTACTTACCCCGGGTTGACAATTTAATTGAGGGTTTTTAGTGTGTTTTTAGTGCATATAGAACACCGATCAAACACATTATTACTATTATATGATTATATGGTTGTATGTATGTGCTGAGAGGATTTCCCTATTTTTACAGTGCAATCTTCACCACATGCGTGTTTAAGATCTTTTAAATCTCATTCAGGAAGGATTTATGGATTTAAGATTTATTATTCTACTAGTTAATTATATCAAAGAACATGTTTCTCTTTTATGGTTATAAGTTTTGTTTCATTTATTCCTTTTCAACATATAACCCACTCTCACTTGACTCAACTAAGGTTTTTTTCACCTGATCTGCTACACATAGAGAACAAATCTTCATAGTTTATCCATTAAGTCCCTTTTAAGATCAATAGTGTGATCCTCCGACCTCTTTAAAATTATTTTCTTTTAAATTTTGAAATAATATGTGCAAGTCTTGTTCCTAACGTAGTATAGGAACAACTTCTAGCACTAACAATCTCCAAACTAAGAATTATTTATCCTTTTGGCCCCTTGTGGAATTTTTATGGCTAGGATGAATTTCTGACTTCTTTCAGGATCCGCTCTTCTTGCAAGAGCCTCGAACATCAAAATATAAAGGATAGGTGATATATGATAACCTTGTCTCAAACCCCTTGATATTTTGAAGAAGGAGGTAGGCCTACCATTTACGAGATGGGTGATCCAAGGGTTTTCAATGAAAGCCGCAACCCAAGGTATGAATTCTACATTGAATCCAAAGCTAGTTAAGACTTCCAATAAGAAACAATGTCTGACCCTATGAAATCCATTTTCCATGTTGATTTTTATAGCCATTCTCTACTCTCTTCTAAACTTACTAGATTGAATCGCTTCTTGAACTATTAGGATGTCATCCACCTTTTGTTGTTTCTCCTTGAAGCCACCTTGGTTTGAGGACAAAATAATAGGAGTAAGGGGTTTTAGATGGTTGGAAATGTTTTTGGTAATAATTTTCTAAGAGAAATTGCACAAAGAGATAGAACGAAAAATGGAAAATGAGGAAGGGTTAATATATTTAGGGATTAGGGCTAAAAAGGTTGAATTTATGGCTCCTCCTAGATTAGCGTATTTTTGTACATATTGAATCATTCTAAGAAAATCCTTCTTAATTATGTGCTAACATTTGATGTGAAAATTAGCAGAGAATCCATCTAGACAAGGGGCCTTATCATGGTTCATTTGACATATCACCTCCCATACTTATTCTTGAGTGACTATAATATTCATGGTTTTTTTTTTTTTTCATTGATCAGAGAGGGAATATTGGCCAGCATATTTTCAATCGATTGCAGGTTAGTTCTATGATATTCTTTATATAGCCTCTATAAGTGTATGAATCAAACTTCTTTGATCTATTCAAAATCGATAATTGTCTCTCCTACCTCATTGGTGATTTCTTTAACCTCGTTCCTCCATATTCTAGCTTTGTCTTGCTAATAAAATAATTTTGTATTTCTATATCCTGCCTATAACCAGAGACTACACAATTTTAAGTGTCAAATATCCTCCTCTAAATGGAGGGATTTTTGAAAATCATGTAAGGTATTTTCTTCTTACAATAATAGGTTCCCAGTCACCTATTCTCTTCATAACATGTCTCTGATTTCTTCCATTTTCCGTGACAAATCTTTGATTTAATTTTCCAAAGGTGAAATTCAAGATAGTTCCCATGAATTTATTTTCTACTTGATAAACTTAATATGTTTCTACCAAATATATACAAGAGAGACTAAGATCCAATTCCCAAGAAGAAGAGACAAGATCAATGAGAGAAGGGTCTTGGAACCAAAGAGGGTTAACTTTGAAGGGGATGGGGTCAAGGTATTTTGGATCAGTGAATATGAGGGCGATAGGGTGGTGGTCTGAACCAGACCAAGGGATAATGTGATATGAAGGAATGAGAGAATATTCAAGAAGATATGCACTAAGAATAAAGTGATCCAAACGAGTCACGATATGCCAGGATAGGCCTAACATTTTATTGGTCTAGGTGAATCGTCCCTTGCTAGGTTTGATATCTACTAGTTCAAAGGAGGACATAAGGTCCTCCATGTTTTCTCTAAAGGGATCACAAACTAGGTTTAACCCTTTAAATTTCTCTTGAGTTCAAAGTGGTATTGAAATAACCAACAACCATGAATTTGAATCGTTTGTTTCCCTCTATGAGATTATTCATGAATTCCAAAAGTCCAATTTTTCTTGGGGAATATAACACATATAAGTATTGAGAAAGTACAGAGACATACCTAATGGGAGTTTTATCAAGTGTACCATAATTCAATGTTATGTTTCTTTCCTTTTCTCCATTCAAAATTTTTATGAATTCCATAGAGTACAGAGGCCTCCAGAAGCACCTCTTGATCTCACAACAATTCCTTTGAAGGATACCCATAAAAATTCATTATCTCGAAGGATGTAAGAATAATTTATTTTGGTTTCTTCGAGAAGTATATAGGGTTTTTCTAATTTGACCATATTTCTAATCAATTCTAGTTTACTTCAGCCACCCAGAACTCTTCAATTCTATGATATGATTTTGACCTTTTACTTGTGGATTTGGGGAATCCCCCCTTCTAGGGGATGGTTCTTCCTTTATTTATAGAGTCTCTTTGTTCTTTATTGACCAATACATCCAATATACTCTCTATTATAAGTTTTTTTCAGATTCCCTTCTTTGCTGGTTTGACTTGTGACGCACTTTTTTTTTTTCCAGGGGGGGTAGGGGAGCATTGGTGTTGATTCTTATTTGACAATACAGGTATTCCAAAAAGGGATGAAAAACTTCAATAACCACTCACACAACTAGATAAAATATCAACAAACCAATGTTTTCACATGGTAAATCCCCTACGGGGAAGCATCCACTACCCTAGCCAATGTGGCCCCTTGGATCAATTTATTAATGCAAAAGAAAAATTTATCATCAAAAAATGACCCTCCATTCTATTTAAATATAGATTATGGACCAATCTGGTGTTAATCCATAGATCAATGTATCCTTTAATATCAAGGATAATATGAGTCATCAGATCACTCTATCTTGAGAACATATCATATGTTAGGGAATATGATGGTCAAGATATGTTCCTGATCTCAATGTAAACAGACTAGAATGGATAGCTTATAATTGTTGGCAGAAGAAAATTCATCAATGTTGCACAGAAATCTATCAATTTAAATATATTGTAAATATGTTGAACCTACAAAGAATATATCTAGCTAAACAATAATACACATACTTGCAGAGAGAATTTGAGAAAGAAGAAGAAGGAGAGAAAGAATGAAAGAATTCTCATTAACCATATCCACACTCAAAGAGTGAATAATTTACAATAGATATAGGACACATGAGTAACTAATGCTACATAGTGGTGGTCTATAGTGTTCTAGACACACACCAATAGTTACGATATTGAACTACCACCTAGTCTAGTCTCTCAGGTAGTTACGGGAGTGAACTGCCACCTAGTTGAGTTAACTAGTCAACTAGTCTTCAGTTAACTGACTGAACATAGAGTAGTGAGGAGTTAAATTAGGAAATCAAGGGTAATGAACCAGTATTATGATGATCCCAAGGCAATTTCACATTAGCTGGTGATGATCCAAATGTTGCATGGTGAAAAAACCAATGCAACATCTAAACTGAACTCAACTGGTCAAACTGAAGTGTCAACTGAAAGAGAATATTATTCAGATGGAATATTCTCCCCTGAAATATAGGAGATTGTATAATGACTAATTATGACTAATAAATAAGGAAAAACCTTAGGAAAAATAAATCCTAGGTGTGTACGAAGTAAATCCAACACCCCCCATGAATATCACTATGGTGAAAATTAAGAATGGGTCCCGACAACGAGGCCATGTTAGGTACCCAAATACAAAAGATACATTGAAATAAACGAGGAAAGAGGGAAAAAATCATGGNCCCCCCCCCCCCCCCCCCCCACCCCTCAAGGTACAATGTATGTAAATATAAAAAATGAGAAGGAACAAAAAATAGTTGCTAAGCAACCTTGTCCTTCACACCAAGAAGACCTCGCAACTGTGCAAGTTTGTGCTCATTGAAGATTTTGTTGAATATGTAGATGTCTGCATGGATTTGATGAAGTATATGCACCATTGATATGTCCAGACATATCCACTTTATCTTCTTGTAATGAAAAATATCCAAATAAAGTTTGGATGAAATTTTGAAAACCGTGCGGTCGTTTCCAGAAGAATGTTGAAATTTTGTTGATTTTAAAATGATCATAACTTCACTTCCTAGACTCCGTTTCGGACGATTGTTTTTTTTTAATTGGATAGTTTCCTGAGAGGAATTTAAATATCCAATTTTTTCCTGCAAATATTGCTCAAAAAATATCATAATTGAGTATGATGTGTGTGGCTCCCTTTTTGTCTCCTGAGATGCATGCATTGTGCATGTAAAAGTATCTGCATGTGACTCTTGAGATGCATGCCATATATATTCCACATGAATTTCAGAAGACAAATCTGAAATGTATTATGCATCATCTTCAATTAATGGAATACAAATTTTTGTAGATACTTGTGTAGAAGGCTCTTCAAACTGAGATGATTTATCTTCTAGTGGCTTTTCTACATTCTCTATATTGTCAGCATTTTGCATGCATTCTTCCTTATTCCTAGATAAAACCTCCAATATGCTCCATAATTCATTTGGAGTGAATTCTTGTGAGTCATCACATACTTGATGGAGAATTTCGGGAGAAATAAAATAGAGGATACATCCTATGGCCATATCTTGTCTATTGAGAAAGTCATTTTTCTCATGGACAGAATCAAGCTCTACTTGCATTTCCATAGTTATTTGTTACAAGCCTCTGCATCTGAGCATAAGAAATTTTTTTGGCTTCCATTCCAAATAGTTATGAGGCGTAAGAAGTATTTTTGGCGAATACTCCATCTTTTTGTTGTCTTCAATCTTTTGTACCTGCAAACAATTATTGGTGTATCTTTTTCTTAGCAGTCCATCGGCTCTGATACCATGTAAATGTGTTGAAACTACAAATAATAGATCTATATAAACAATAATACACACATTTGTAGAGAGAATTTGAGAAAGAAGAGGAAGGAGAGAAAGAATGAAAGAATTCTCATTAACCATATCCACACTCAAAGAGTGAATAATTTACAATACATATAGGACACATGAGTAACTAAGGATACATATTGGTGGTCTAGAGTGATATGGACACACACCAATAGTTATTGGAGTGAACTGCCACCTATTCTTGTCTCTCAGGTAGTTACGGGAGTGAACTACCACCTAGTTGAGTTAACTAGTCAACTAGTCTTCAGTTAACAGACTGAACATAGAGTAGTGAGGAGTTAACTCAGGAAATTAAGGGTAATGCAACAGTCTGATGATGATCCCAAGGAAAGTGTACATTAGCTGGTGATGATCCCAATGTTTCATGGTGTCAAAACCAATGCAGCATCTAAACTCAACTCAACTAGTCAAACTGAAGTGTCAATTGAAAGAGAATATTCTTCAAGTGGAATATTCTCCCCTAAAATATAAGAGATTGGATAATGAATAATTATGACTAATAAACAAGGAAAAACTTAGGAAAAATAAATCCTAGGTGTGTGTGAAGTAAATCCAACAGATATCACCTCCAGGATAAATCCAATTTTTGAGATTAAAAGTAATGGAGGATGGAAAAATATTTTTTGGTCCCTCTGTCTAAGGTATCATGCTCATTTATTGTTATCTTTAGCTATAACCGAGGCAAATAAAAGAGTTTAAAACATGTGGGATTAGTTGTTGTAAGGTCGCTACAAGAAGTTCCTGCAATCGTATACACAGGGAAATAAAGGCACTACCAGAACACCTAGAGAAACCGATTTTGCTACTATTCGCACCCAGCTTCATATCTTGTAACATAGGAAGGATATAAATTATGTAATAATATAATGGATCATGTTATGAAGCTATAAAATATTTTGTGGATCTAAAAATCTATATTGGGAAACGAAGATAAATCCATATTAGTGTCTTGTGTTGAGTTGTCAAAGGTTGATCTCATGTTGAGCATTGAGGATCAGATATATCTAGGAAAGATAAAGATGAAGAAGCATTGTCATTATTCAAATGTAAAATAAGTCAAATCAAAGAGATGTTATGCAAGGTTTTTGCTGTGATTTTAGGAGTTTTTCTGTAAATTGTTATGATTTGTTATATCAACAATTAGAAACTTAAATTTGTCCTGAGTTTTTGTAGAGATTTGTTTTGAGGTGTCCTTGATTCTCAGGATTAACCATAAGTACATGTAACCTATTTGGAACATTATATATTGAATGATATAGAAGAATAAAGGGTTGGATCCATGTTTTCCTAAAATACTTTATCTTATACAACTATTTGGATCGACCTTATCTGTGTAAAGATTTCAATGGTTAATGAAGTCATTACTTGGTTTGTATCATTATCTTTTGTTTATAATTTCTAATTATTCATATTGAACACATTATTACTATTATATGATTATATGGTTGTATGTATGTTCTAAGAAGATTTACCTATTTTTATAGTGCAATATTTACCACATGTGTGTTTAAGATATTTTAAATTTGGTTCAGGAAGGATTTATGGGTTTAAGATTTATTCTTCTACTGGTTAATTATATCAAAGAACAAGTTTCTCTTTTATGGTTATTATTTTTTCTTCATTTATTCTTCTTCAACATATACCCCACTCTCACTTGACTCAACTAAGGCTTTGTTTACCTGACGTGTTTCACATAGAGAAGAGATCTTGACAGTTTATCCATTAAGTCCCTTTTAAGATCAATAGTGTGATCCTCCCACCTCTTTAAAATTATTTTCTTTTAACTTATGAAATAATATGTGCTAGTCTTGTTCCTAACAGAGTCTAGGAACAAATTATAGTGCTAAAAATCACCAAACTAAGAATTATTTATCCATTTGGCCCCTTATACAATTTTTATGCCTAGGATGAATTTTGACTTCTTTTCGGATCCCCTCTTCTTGCAAGAGCCTCAAACATCAAATTATAAATGATAGTGGATATATGATAGTCTTGTCCCAAACCCATTGATAGTTTGAAGAAGGAGTTAGGCCTACCATTTAGGAGATGGGTGATCCAAGGGTTTTCAATGCAAGCCACAACCCAAGCTATGAATTCTTCATTGAATCCAAACCTAGTTAAGACTGCCAATAAGAAACAATGCCTGACCCTATGAAATACATTTTTCATGTTGAGTTTTATAGACATTCTCTACTCTCTTATAGAATTACTATATTGAATTGATTCTTCAACTATTAGGATGTTATACACCTTTTGTTGTTTCTCCATGAAGCCACCTTGGTTTGAGGAGAAAATATTAGGAGGAAGGGGTTTTAGATGGTTGGAAATGTTTTTGGTAATAATTTTGTAAGAGAAATTGCACAGAGAGATAGGACGAAAATGGAAAATGAGGAAGGGTTAATATCTTTAGGGATTAGGGATAAAAAGGTTGATTTTATGGCTCCTCTTAGATTAGCGGACCTTTTTACATATTGAATCATTCTAAGCAAATCCTTCCTAATTATGTGCTAAGATTTGATGGGAAATTAGTAGAGAATCCATCTAGACAAGGGGCCTTATCATGGTTCATTTGACATATCACCTCCCATACTTATTCTTGAGTGACTAGACTATTCATGGTTACGATTTTTTTCGTTGATCAGAGAGGGAATATTGGCCAACATATTTTCAATCAATTCCAGTTTAGTTCTATGATATTCTTTATATAGCCTCTAGAAGTGTCTGAATGATGCTTCTTTAATCTATTCAAAATCGATAATTGTCTCTCCTACCTCATTGGTGATTTATTTAGCCTTGTTTCTCCATATTCTAGCTTTGTCTTGACAATGAAATAATTTTGTATTTCTATCTCCTGCTTGTAACTAGAGACTACACAATTTTAAGCTCCAAATATCCTCTTCTAAATGGACAAATTTCTGAAAATCATGTAAGGTATTTTATTCTTACAATAATAGGTTACCAGTCACCTAATCTCTTTATAACGTGTCCCTGATTTCTTCCATTTTCCCTGACAAATCTTTGATTTATTTTTCCAAAGGTTAAATACAAGATAGTTCCCATGAATTTATTTCATACTTGAAAAACTTAATATGTTTCTCCCAAATAGATACAGGAGAGCCTAATATCCAATTCCCAAGAGGAAGATATAATATCAAGGAGAGAAGGGTCTTGGAACCAAAGAGGGTTAAATTTGAAGGGAATTGGGTCAAGGCATTTCAGCTCAGTGAATATGAGGGCGATAGGGTGGTGGTATGAACCAGACCAAGGGATAACGTCATATGAAGGAATGCGAGAATATTCAAGAATAAATCCACTAAGAATAAAGTGATCCAAATAGGTCATGATATGTCAGGCTAAGCCTAACCTTTTATTGGTCTTGGTGAATCGTCCCTTGCTAGGTTTGATGTCTACTAGGTCAAAGGAGGACATAAGGTCCTCCATGTGTTCTCTAAAGGGATCACGGACTAGGTTTCCCCCTTTATTTTTCTCTTGAGTTCAGAGTGGTATTGAAATCATCAACCACTATGAATTTGAAGTTTTTGTTTCCCTCCATGAGATTATTCAATGAATTCCAACAGTCCAATTTTTCTTGGGTAATATAAATCATATATGTATTGATAAAATATAGAGACATGCCTAATGGGAGGTTTACCAAGTGTACCATAATCCAATGTTGTGTTTCTTTCTATTTATCCATTCAAAAATTTTATGAATTCCATAGAGTACAGAGGCCTCCAGAAGCACCTCTTGATCTCACAACATTTCCTTTGCAGGATCCCCATAAAAATTTATTATCTCGAAGGATGTAAGAATCCTTGATTTTTGTTTATTGGAGAAGTATATGGGGTTTTTCTTATTTTACCATATTTCTAATCAATTCTAGTTTTCTTTGGCCACCCAAAACTTTGTAATTCTATGATATGATTTTGACCATTTACTTGTGGATTTGGGGAATCCCCCCTTATAGAGGATGGGTCTACCTTGATTTCTATAGGCTCTTTATTCTTTATTTACCAATCCATCCAATATATTCTCTATAATAAGTTCGTTTCAAATTCCCTTCTTTTTTGGTTTGACTTGTGACCCACTTTTGTTCTTTTTTTTTGT
>JASDQU010101014.1:99638-119737 GCA_032191745.1 Picea mariana
ATTTGACAATACATGTATTCCAACAAAGGATGAAAATTTTGAATAACCATTAGCACAACTAGATAAAATATAAACAGACCAATGATTTCACATGATAAAACCCCTATGGGGAAACATCCATGACCATAGCCAATGTGGCCACTTGGATCAATTTATTAATGCAAAAGAAATATTTATAGAAATAATTACAATAGAGTTTCTCACAATCGATCATCAACAAATGACCCTCCATTCTCTTTAAATAGAGATCATTGAACAACCTGGTGTTAATCCATAGATCAATGTATCCTTTAATATCAAAGACAATATGAATCATTAGATCACTCTATCTTGGGAACATATCATATGTTAGGAAATATGATGCTCAGGATATGTTCCTTATCTCAATCTAAGTAGACCATAAATGATAGATTAGAATTGTTTGCAGAAGCAACTTCCCCAATCTTGCATAGAATGCTATCAATTTAAAGATATCACCTCCAGGATAAATTCAGTTTTTGAGATTAAAAGTAATGGAGGATGGAAAAATATTTTTTGTTCCCTGTGTCTAAGGTATCATGCTCCTTTTTTGCTATGTCCAACAAAAACCTAGGAAAATAAAAGAGTTTAAAACACGTGGGATTAGGTTTTTGAAGGTCGCTAAAGGAAGTTCCTGCAATTGTATACACAGGGAAATAAAGGCGCTACCAGAACACCTGTAGCAACCAATTTTGCTGCTACTCGCACCCAGTTTCATATATTGTAACAGAGGAAGGCCATAAATTATGTAAGCATATAATGGATAATGTTATGAAGCTATAAATTGTTTTGTGGATCTAAAAAGTTATATTGGGATACAAAGATCAATCCATATTAGTCACTTGTGTTGAGTTGTCAAAGGTTGATCTCAAGTGGAGCATTGAAGATCGGATATACCTAGGAAGGATAAAGATGAAGCAACAATGTCATTATTCAAATGTAAAATAAGTCAAATCAACGAGATGTTAGGCAAGGTTTCTACCCTGATTTTAGGAGCTTTTTTGTAAATTGTTATGATTTGGTATATCAGCAGTTAGAAACTTAAATTCATCCTGAGTTTTTGTAGAGATTTGTTTTGAGATGTCCCTGATTCTCAGGATCGACCATAAGTACATGTAACCTATTTGAAACATTATACATTGAATGATATATAAGAAGAAAGTGTTGGATCCATGTTTTCCTAAAATACTTTATCTTATACAACTGTTTGGATCGACCTTATCTATGTAAAGATTTCAGTGGTTAATGATGTCATTAGCTGGTGTGTATCATTCTCTTTTGTTTCTCATTTCTAATTCTTCATCTTGAACACATTATTATTATTATATGATTATATGGTTGTATGTATGTGCTGAGAGGATTTCTCTATTTTTATAGTGCAATATTCACCACATGTCTGTTTAATATCTTTTAAATATGGTTCAGGAAGGATTTCTAGGTTTAATATTTATTCTTCTACTGGTTAATTATATCAAAGAACAAATTGCTCTTTTATGGTTATCAGTTTTGTTTCATTTATTATTCTTCAACATATACCCCACTCTCACTTGACTCAACTAAGTTTTTGTTTACCTGATCTGTTGCACATAGAGAAGAGATCTTGACAGTTTATCCATTAAGTCCCTTTTAAGATCAATAGTGTGATCCTCCCACCTCTCTAAAATTACTTGATTTTAAATTTTGAAATAATATGTGCTAGTCTTGTTCCTAACACAGTCTAGGAATGACTTCTAGCGCTAACAATATCCAAACTAAGAATCAGTTATCCTTTTGGCTCCTTATAGAATTTTTTTGTCTAGGATGAATTTTTGACTTGTTTCGGGATCCACTCTTCTTGCAAGAGCCTTAACCATCAAATTATAAATAATAGAAGATATATAATATCCTTGTCTCAAACCCCTTGATATTTTGAAGAAGGAGGTAGGCCTAGCATTTACAAGATGGGTGATCCAAGGGTTTTCAATGCAAGTTGCAACCCAAGCTATGAATTCTTCATTGAATCCAAATCTGTCTAAGACTTCTAGTAAGAAACAATGCCTGACCCTATGAAATACATTTTCCATGTTGATTTTTATAGCCATTATGTACTCTCTTCTAGATTTACTAGATTGAATCACTTCTTGAACTATTAGGATGTCATCCACTTTGGTTTGAGGAGAAAATATTAGGAGGAAGGGGTTTTAGATGGTTGTAAATGTTTTTGGTAATAATTTTATAAGAGAAATTGAACAGAGAGATAGGACAAAAAATTTTAAATGATGAAGGGTTAATCTCTTTAGGGATTAGGACTAAAAAGGTTGAATTTATGGCTCCTCCTAGATTAGCGTACCTTTGTACATATTGAATCATTCTAAGAGAATCCTTATTAATTATGTGCTAACATTTGATGTGAAAATTAGCAGAGAATCCATCTAGACAAGGCGCCTTATCAGGGTTCATTTGATATATCACCTCCCATGCTTATTCTTGAGTGACTAGACTATTCATGGTTTTGTTGTTTTTTTCATTGATCAGAGAGGGAATATTGGCCATCATATTTTCAATCGGTTCCAAGATAGTTCTATAATATTATTTATATAGCCTCTAGAAGTGTCTGAATGATACTTCTTTGATCTATTCAAAATCGATAATTGTCTTTCCTGCCTCATTGGCAATTTCTTTAACCTTGTTTCTCCATATTCTATCTTTGTCTTTCCAATGAAATAATTTTGTATTTCTATCTCCTTCCTATAACCAGAGACTACACAATTTTAAGCGCCAAATATCCTCCTCTAAATGGACGGATTTTTGAAAATCATGTAAGGTATTTTCTTCTTACAATAATAGTTTCCTAGTCACTTATTCCCTTCATAACATGTCCCTGATTTCTTCCATTTTCCCTGACAAATTTTTTATTTATTTTTCCAAAGGTGAAATTCAAGATAGTTCCCATGAACGTATTTCCTACTTGCAAAACTTAATATGTTTATCCCAAATAGATATAGGAGATCCTAAGATCCAATTACCAAGAGGAAGATACATGATCAAGGAGAGAAGGGTCTTGGAATGAAAGGGTGTTAAATTTGAAGGGGATGTCGTCAAGGTATTTTAGATGAGGGAATATGATGGAGATAGGGCGGTGGTATGGACCAGACCAAGGGATAATGTGATATTAAGGAATGAGAGAATATTCAAGAAGATATCCACTAAGAATAAAGTGATCCAAATGAGTCACGATATTCCAGGATAGGCCTAGCCTTTTGTTGGTCTAGGTGAATCATCCTTGTCTAGGTTTGATGTCTACTAGGTCAAAGGAGGACATAAGTTCCTCCATGTGTTCTCTAAATGGATCAAATACTAGGTTTCCCCCTTTATTTTTCTCTTGATTTCAGAGAGGTATTGAAATCACCAACCACTATGAATTTGAAGTTTTTGTTTCCCTCCATGAGATTATTCAATGAATTCCAACAGTCCAATTTTTCTTGGGGAATATAAAGCATATATGTATTGAGAAAATATAGAGACATAACTAATGGGAGGTTTACCAAGTGTACCAAAATCCAATGTTGTGTTTCTTTCCATTTCTCCATTCAAAAATTTTATGAATTCCATACATTACAGAGGCCTCCAAAAGCACCTCTTGATCTCACAACAATTCATTTGCAGGATCCCCATAAAAATTCATTATCTGAAAGAATGTAAGAATAATTTATTTCGGTTTCTTGGAGAAGTATATGGGTTTTTTCTTATTTGACCATATTTCTAATCAATTCTAGTTTGCTTTGGCCACCCAAAACTCTGCAATTTTATGATATGATTTTGACCATTTACTTGTGGATTTGGGGAATCCCCCCTTCTAGGGGATGGGTTTTCCTTAATTTCTAGAGGCTCTTGATTCTTTCTTGACCAATCCATCCAACATAATGTCTATTATAAGTTCATTTCAAATTCCCTTCTTTGTGGGTTTGACTTGTGACCCACATTTTTTTATTTTTTTTTTCGGGGGGGGGGCACTAGGTGTTAATTCTTATTTGACAATACAGGTATTCCAACAAAGGATGAAAAAATTCAATAACCACTCACACAACTAGATAAAATATCAACACACCAATTTTTTCACATGGTAAAACCCCTACGTGGAAACATCCCAGGCCCTAGCCAACATGGCCACTTGGATCAATTTATTAATGCAAAAGAAAATTTTATAGAAATATTTACAATAGAGTTTCTCACAATCGATCATCAACAAATGACCCTCCATTCTCTTTAAATAGATATCATGGACCAATCTAGTGTTAATCCATATATCAATGTATCCTTTAATATCAAGGATAATATGAATCGTCTGATGACTCTTTCTTGGGAACATATTGTGACCATCAGATTTTCTAACTACAAATCCATACTATATTAACTAACTCCTAAGTGTCTAAATATCCTAATATACCCCCTTAAGAACAACTTGGGATAGGATTGAAGGATTTATAAAGGAGATACAATAGAATAAATAAGGAGGCATTAAATCCTATACCCCCTTAATGACCACTTCCTGAACTCCTAACATAGATCAAAGTTTGGAAAACCTTGTTTCTGTAAGAGACTTTGTGAAAATGTTTGCAACTTCGTCATCTATAGGGAAAAAGAGAACTTCAATAACTCAATCATGAATGAGCTTTCTGATGAAGTGCATGGGTGTTTGTGATGTTGATGTTTTCAAAATTTAAACGTTGACTTTGAAATATACAAGTTTAAAGATAATGTGATACCATAATTTTTGGTATTATATTTTGCAAACAGTTTTTATTTATATTCTATTATAAATTTAGAAAAATAACGTTTATATTTTTTACTTTTTTAAATTATGATTATTTATTTTTAAATATATATAATTTATATTGTAAATCATTATATAATTGTTGTGAAATATAGATTACTTATAAAATATTAATTATAATAATGTTATTTTATTTTTGTTCTCCAAAAGTATTAAGAGAAGTGTTCAAAAATCACTATAGTTTTGATGAGTTAGAAGGTTAGAAATTTTGGTATTGTGATAAATATTTTGAAAATGAGATCTAATTTGGGTATATGCAATAATTTTTAAGAGAAAGTGATTTCCATCTCCAACTCTCTTAGTGTCACAAAGATGACAATTTTTTTCATCCCATTGCATTTTGGGAACTGTCTAATGCTCTCTTTCACTATGGAGCTCGTGAGTATTTGTTTTTATTTTAGCAATTCTTATTTTCTTCTCTGCACTAGTCAACATAAAGATATATGTTTTATCTTCAATATTATGGTTGATCACTTGCTTATATTATCTTAATATTCTTTTATCCTCTAATTATTTATTGGGCCAAAATTTCCCAAATTTAAATGTAATAATAATTTTAATATTATTGTTATTCTACATAATAGTCTCTTCCTTTATGCCCCAATGATTTTCCAAGACTTGGTGTCTTCACACCATCCCTACTTGAGCCATAGGTGGTTTTGGCTAGAGTTTGAAGCAATTTTGTGAAACCTCTTATCTTCCATGTTGTTTATCGTGCTCTTGTACATTAAGTACCTATCTATAAGTGTACTCTCAATGGGGAAATACTAGCTTCTGTGAGGAATATATGAAAGGGTGTATTGCCTTTAATTTTGAGATTATAAGTTGTAAAATTCTTTTGGATTTTCCCTATCTTTATCCACAATTCTCTAGAGATATTGCATCCCCAAACTTCACATCCACATAAGATAACAAGAGCGATGATAATATCAAAGAGTATTGTTTTCTTATCTCATTCCAAAGGTCCATTTATTTACAATTATTTTCAATCCCATAATAAGTTTTCCACACTACATTTATCCTTTTCTCAATGTCATAGTTCCATTTGAGCTTAAAATCACCAATGAAAGCAACCAATAATACAAAATTTTTCCAGTAATAAAGAAACATTATCTAGAAAAGACATTAACCTACCCAAGGAAATTAACCAAGGAATGGGAGAATCAACTAATTTTACAATATTAGTCTGACATAGTAGAGTGAGATAATCAAAGAATATGTATACATATTATAGTAACAAAATCAAATGATTTTCCAACATCACTACTATTTAGTAGAGTTGTATTATAGTTGGAGAATCAAACAATTTTTCAACCTACATAGTTGAAGAATTTATGAATATCGATGATGAGATATTTCTATGAGGGAATTTCTTCCAGTTTTTTGTTATCATATATGAAAGTATCATAAATGATATTTTTATATTTAATTATCATAACGTTCATTTTGTTAATGTTAACAATCATAGCCATACTAGAGTACAAATCCTTAAGGATTCATACTTTCTTGTCAATCATAGGGACTCCTCACCATAAGAACAATATCATCATCATTAAGAAGAGGGATGATGACTATACAAGTGACAGTCCGGTCGACACAACCTACTTCTTCCAAACAATTTTGTAACTTGTCAATGTGTATGTTGAAAAGGTTAGGGGAGAGGGGAAACTCTTGTTTAACTCCTATATGAGATTTGATTTCTTCTAACCAGCCCTCAGTGTTCCTATACTTGGCAATAAATTTCTCATACAACCTTACCACAGTGGCTCTCAACTCAAAAGGAACTCAAAAGTAACTTGTATCTCTTCTAACCTATTACAAAGGTTCATCTTAGATGCTATGTCAAAAGTTTTTTTAAAGTCAACTAAACAATAGAGAAGATTGATTTTATTGTTGTGACACTCCTCTACAATGATCTTAAGTGTAACAACATGGTTCACATTAACATTATATATTTTAAATCCAATGTGGTCTTTACCTCTTTTTCCATAACTTTCTAGCCATATGTTAAGCTCTTCCAAAATAATTTTATATAAGGCTATTATAATATTGATATATAATATTTTATAGATGATTTATAAATTATTAATTATTATAATGTTATTTTAATATTATTAATATTATTAATATACTATTTATTTTTAATATAACATATTTTAAAAAAATCATTAAAATTTTATTTAATGAATTATATAAACTTTTGAATAAAATTTTATTTTTAAAGCAACTTACATGATATAAAATAAAATTTAAAATTTCATTAAAAATTTATTTAGTGAATTATATTATATTTTAAATAAAATATGTATTTTTAATGCAACTTACAATATATAAAATAAATCCTAAAACTTTGAAAACTTATTAAATTTGATGGTTTTAAAAAATCTTATTAAAAAAATTATATTATTTTTCCAATTAATTTTTAAAGTAATTTATTATGCATGGATATAATTTATTGTGCGTTGATGGGACCCAAGATGAGTGCGATCCATTGGTGATTTTGATGAATTAGATGTCCCTAGATCCTGATTTCTTAAAATACTGGTGATTTTGGCAGCTTAAATGCTCTTGGATTGTGGTTTCTTGGATCACGGGCTAGTCCCACACCTAATAGACAAGTAACAAACAAAAAAAACAAAAGAGAGACTTCCTTACAAATATTGTGGTTCATCAAATTTATTAAAAAAACATGAGGCGACCCCTGAGGTGTGGGACAGTCGGTGACAGAGTGTGTTGTTAAGGAAATCCGTGATGTTAATTTCATCGGTTCGAAACCTGCGGGGACAAAAAATCCAGCCATGTTAAGGGTTGGTGTGGCTCAGGATGGGTGTGATATTTGGGTTATTTTGACGGATCAGATGCCCGTGAGTCACATTTTCTTAGCCGCAGGTTAGTCCTACAGGTCACGGACAAACTAACAAACAAAAACAAAATATGAGGCATATGGATTAAGGTATTACAATATTGTGATTGTTTGGTAATAATTAATACATAAAATATTTTATTCTTATTTATTTAAATGATTTTTTAAATTTATGTTTAACAAATAAGTTATTTTAAAATGAATGGTATTTATTATTTTGAATATTAAAAATAACAATTTGATATGTGTGTGTGTGTGTGTATTTGCTAGTTTGTCTGTGACCTGCGGGACTATCCTGTGGCTAAGAAACCATGACTCACGGGAATCTAAACCATCAAAATCATTCGGGGATCACACCCGTCCTGAGCCACACCAACCCTAAACATGGATGGATTATTTGTCCCTGCAGGTTTCGAACCAATGACATTAACATCACAGAGTGCCTTAACACCAACCCTTAACATGGTTGGATTTTTTGTCTCCGCAAGTTTCGAACCGATGACTTTAACATCACAGAGTGCCTTAACAACACACTGTATCACCAAGGGGACTTAAATTAATTGGAGGACATGGGGGTGGGATTTGATCCATTTATGTGTGTACCAGTCACAATATTATTTAATATAATATTTATGGGTGTAACCATGCGTTCGACCACTACCTCAAGGTGCCCCTGTGGCTCCATGTGAGGCCCTCACCAGAATTGAACATTTCCCAATGATGAAAAACTCCTCGCTTTCCACCATTGGATCCAACCCCTTTGGGCTAAATAATTATATTTTTTATTGGGATTTTAAAAATATTTATTAATTTTTTAATTAATTATAAATATTATTTGAAGTTTTATTTTTTGGAAAAAAAACTAAGAACCATTTTTTCAACTAACTTGAACATATATTATAATAATTTGTTCAAAAAAATTTTAATATCTTTTTCATTTAAAAATTAAAACATTTTATACAAATTTATTGAGTATATGAATGAATATCGTTTTATACAAATTTAATGAGTATATCACTCAAGATCATTTTATTGTTTAAAAAACAAATATTTTTATAACACAATATTGTATACTTTTACTCTCAAATATCATACCTAAACTTATTATATTAACACATGTTTAAATTAGCATTGTACATGTTCCATAGTTGAGAAAAGAATCTAGGAGTGGGATTGGAGAGCATAATGGAATAGGTATGATATTCTCCTGGCAGAGTGTCAAAGGAAAATACATAGAAAGTACCCCTTTCTTTGTATTTGGATTTCCATAACTATAGAAAAGAGAGAAAAGCATAGTCCTCACCCTCTATCTCAGTTTTCTCCCATTTCGAGTTTCCTAGTTTACATAATTTGTTAATTTGTGTGATTGGTGTGTTCATTTGCTTATTCWTTTATTTTGGGATTTTAATTATTTCCATAAATTTAGGCATTAAGCTAGTAATGTAACAACCTCCTCGTTATGACAACAACTCTGATAACAGGTGCTTTTTTTTTTTTTTTTGTTTAAGGTGTGTGCGCGCGTGTAAAAAGGAAATAGACACAATTGACTCTACGTCGCCACCCGACGACTAACAAGACGCAACCACGATGATCACAACAAGAAGACATAAGGCGCACAACAAGTAACTGCAAGCATTAAACGACCTACGATGTTATGTACAGTACGAACACAAATGGAAGAATCCATAGTAGTAGATATTACTATTTCTGCACAGGAAAGCAGGGTGTTTAATCTTAGTTCTCTGCTCCAGAACAATAGAACCCAGCTAGAACGCTGACCACAATGAAATTAGGAAATGAATTGAACGACAGAAGCTTAAGACGAAATTTATCCATTAAAATCATCATACAGTTCCTAGCATAATTTCTAATGCATTATACTCAATAAAATAAATGAGCGTACCTTTGCCTTGTCGCCCACCTCAAATGAAGTCCGCGCGCTCCGTGCTGGTCCCGCTCACCGATCGTCGAGACTACACCGGTACCTCCCATCTAATCGCTAGGGGTACTCTGATTCCCCTTAGCCCCCCGAGCCGCAAAGGGGCCACACACAATCCAGATGGTCCGTCTAGCTTCCCAGCTCGCCTCGGAAGGCCGAGCTACCACTCCTATCCAAGCTAGAAAATCCCAACTCTCCACAAGTAATCAGTTAAGTCACAATTTCGACAGCGTAACGTTACACTAGCAGTCGATCCCCTTTCTTCCTCATCTTCCCTTTCTTTTATAGAGTTTTTCCAACCTCCAACTTTCCCTAAATCACATTTTAATTAGGTTTTAGTAAAAATATTCTAAATATTCTCCTTTGCACAAGTGTCGTCCATCCCCCTCTTTCCTCAAATAATTATTTTCTTTAAATTATTAAATTACTCATTTCCCTCACCCACCTAGAGTTGCTCCTAAATTTCCTCCTAGGTGTTCCTAGATCCCCTTACATGTTTTAAATAATTTCCCTAAAAATGAAGTTGCTAAATTAGCTCAAATTAGAAGGTTCTTAATTGCAGATTCCTTACTATGTTGACCTCGCTTTTTACCATAAGTTTCCAACTTTCCTTTATTATGTTTCCTCCATTACTTAGTTTCCTAATTCTTATTATTCCCTTCTTTCCCCTTTTTAAATAAAACCAAAATGGCAGTTGCGTGTTTTACTCTTTTCCTTTTATTATTAATTTAAAATCTTTTCACACTTTCACAATTTAAATAATTTATTTCTTCTTTACAATTTAAAACCACAGATTTTAATTAAATTATTACTCTCTTCATTTTACCCCCAAAATTTATGAAGACTAAAATGATAACTTAAGTGGGTTTTAGTTTATATCTTTATTTTTATTTTTATAGAGTCGTTTTCTTAAGGCTAAACAAAATTTTACCCTAGAGAAGTTTTAGACTTAGGTTTAGATTCTGAACTGGGCAACAATTATTTAGGGAAGTTGTTTTAAGAATTTCTTAAGGTGTTAAATGTTTTAGGGCCATCTAGGTTTGTTCCTTCCTCAACATCAATGTGACATGCCTTTCAGGACGCACCACATGCTCCAAGGGTGCCACTCGCCCCGGTTGTTTCTCTTGCGCGACATGCTCTTCAGGATGCACCACATGCTCCAACGGTGCCACTCGCCGACTTGTGTTTCTTTTGTGTGACGTGCTCTTCAGGATGCACCACGTGCTCCAAGGGTGCCACTTGCCAACTTAACTGATTGGTAGACATCTATAACCCCTGGAGTCAACACTCCACCAGGTGAACTTGTGGGAGACTAAGGACTCTAAGGAATAAGGCCCCCACCTTATTATGCGCCCCTTAGAATTATCGTGAGCGACTGTCGCAGTCTGCCCTCACAGCATCGTGGATCCTCTCGAACTAGGTAATCGTTAACCTATAGTTTGAGCCACGGCGGGAGTGCTAGTAGGCTGTGGCAGGGCTGTTGTCCACACCTCTCCCTCAACCTCTCTGGAAATCGTGTGTGGCCCCTTTACTCCATATGTGAGTCTGGTCGGCAAGCTATCGTCAGCCTTCATCATCAACAATCATGTTAGAACATGTCAACATCATATCATCAAATCAATGAAATATAACGGTAAATAAATCAACCCAAATAGCACACTCCCTGACTCAATCAGGAGTCCAAGGGGTTCCACCGATGCCTCTGCATCCTCAAGGTCAAAAACTCTGCACACTCAATAAAACTGAATCAATAGCACATGTCTACATCAAAGCAGTAAAACATCACGTCATCTATCATAACGCATCATAATCAAGGATAAATGTTTTAACATCATAAAAGTCCAGATCACTTGCGAGCAAGTGTCCTCAAAGAATAAGTTTTCTCAGTGCGCCAGAGCGGGTTGTTACATACACCCCCTCTTGGTCTAAACTTCGTCCCGAAGTTTCTCAGTATAAATTCCAAAATAAAAGTACCACAGTATCATAAGTCTATCTATCAAACAAAAATGGGAACTGCTGGCGCATAACATATGCATCCTCCCAGGTCTTTGAGTGCGGACTATAACTGTCCCACTGGACCTTGACCTGATCTACCGTTCGACATCGTAACTGTCAAACACGATGATCTAAGATGCAGACCGGCTCAGCCATGAGTGCTCCCTCATCCGATGCCTACAAGGAACTCATGTCAATCACTTGTGTAGGATCACTAATATAATGTCTCAAAACAGATACATGAAAAACATCGTGCATACGCCTCAAAGAATCAGGCAAGGCTAGTCGATAGGCCATGGGCCCCTTTCTCTCCACAATCTCGAAAGGTCCCATGAACCTAGGAGAGAGTTTAGCTCCCTTTCCAAACTTGATTGAACTCTTATGCGGTTTAACCCGCAAGAAGACTCGATCGCCGACCTTTTAACTACAGTCGAATCGGTGCGCATCGGCATAACTCTTCTGTCGATCCTGTGCTTCTTTAATCCTTTGTCTTATGGTTTTCATTTGCTCTTCCATTTCTTGTATCACTTCTGGTCCCACCAGGACCCTATCCTCAAGCCGATCCCAACTCAAGGGCGTCCGACATGGTCACCCATAAAGAAACTCAAAAGGCACCATCCTAATGGTGCTCTGGTAACTGTTGTTGTAAGCGAACTCTACTAGAGGCAAGAATTCCTCCAAACGCTTTTGTTGGTCCATCATGTACATGCGCAACATGTCTTCCAAGGTTTGGTTCATTCATTCGGTCTGTCAATCAGTCTCTGTGTGGTATGCAGTACTAAAATTAAGTTGGGTTCCCAAGGCCTCTTGGAAACTTGTCCAAAATCGTCCAGTAAACATCGATCCTCGATCAGATATAATCTTCTTAGGCACACCATGCAGCCTCACAATCTCACTGATGAAAACTCTTGCTATGTCAGGTGCTTGATATGTCTTACGCATAGGAATAAAGTGAGCACTCTTCATCAAAGTGTCTACTACTACAAAAATCGAGTCGTGTCTCCTTGCCGTTAGTGGCAATCCAACAATAAAATCCATCGAAATAACTTCCCATTTTGATTCCGGAATGGCATGTGGTTGAAGTAATCATGTTGGGTGTCTATGTTCAGCCTTTACCTACTGACACTCTAGACATCTAGCCACAAAGTTAACTATGTCGGCCTTCATTCCCTTCCAGAAGAATAAGGGTTTAAGGTCTGCCCTCATCTTCGTGACTCCTGGGTGAGCCATGTAAACTGCTCTATGAGCCTCGCTCAGGATCAACATCCTTAACTCGTCATTTGGCGGTACATAAATCCAACCTCTAAACCTCAATAACCCATCGCTATCAAGAGAAAATCCCTCATATCATGGTACCATCATTGTGTTTTGTTCGAAAAAACCCTCGACCTCTTTGTACCAGTCATCATCATGCTGTAAAGTGAGAATCTTCTCACGTAGATTTGTCTGAAAAGGCAACACCGAAAAGATGCGTGGTCTCCGACTCAAAGCATCTGCCACTCGGTTCACCTTTCCCTTTATGTAAGTAATCTCAAAGTCATACTCGCTAAGCAATTCCGACCAACGTCGTTGTCGCGCGTTCAGGTCGCTTTGCGTAAAAATGTGTTGTAGTCCACAATGATCAGTTTTTAGTTCAAATTTTTGTCCCACAAGGTAGTGTCTCCAAACCTTCAAGGCATATACGATGGCTAATAACTCCAAATCATGCGTCGCATAGTTCTCCTCATGCCTTCTCAGTTTTCTTGAAATGTAAGCAATCACTCATCCATCTTGCATCAAGACACCGCCTAAACCTTCCTTGGATGCATCAGTGCATACCAAGAAGTTTGCGTCCATGTCAGGGACCTTTAGTATTGGCACTGTGGTCAACAACTCTTTAAGCCTTCGAAATGCTTCAGCGCATTTCTCGGTCCAAACAAACTTCTTATTTTTCTTCTGCAATTCCATGATCAGATTTGCTATCTTCGAAAAAACCTCGACAAACTTTCGATAGTATCCCGCTAAACCCATAAAACTATGCACTTCTGTGATATTCATCGGCGCAGGCCATTCCATAATAGCCTCAACCTTGGCTAGATCCACGGCGATACCTTTGCCGGAGATGACATGCCCTAAGTAGTGAATCCTCGATTTATAAAAAGAGCATTTGGACAACTTCCCATACAATTTGTGCTCTCGTAGACACTGTAGTACCAAACGCAAGTGCTCGTCATGCTCCTCCATCGTCCGAGAGTAGATCAAGATATCGTCAGTGAATACTTGGAAGAACTTGTCCAAGTACTCACGGAACACCCCATTCATCAAACTCATGAATACCCCTGGGGCGTTTGTCAGTCCAAACGGTAAAACAGTAAACTCGTAATGTCCAGATCTCGTCTTAAAGGCAGTCTTAGAGACGTCATCCTCCTTGATCCGTAACTGGTGATACCCTGATCGCAAATCGATCTTGGAGAACACCATCGCACCCTTCATTTGATCAAACAGATCATCAATTCTTGGTAAGGGATACTGATTCTTGATCGTAGCCTTGTTCAGTTGACGGTAGTCAATGCAAAGCCTCCATGATTCGTCCTTCTTTCGTATGAAAATAACTGGTGCACCCCACCATGACACACTAAGGCATATCAGTCCCAGGTCCAACAACTCCTTTAGTTTCATTTTCAGCTATTGCAACTTCAGGGTCGACATCCAATAAGGCATTCTTTCTATCGGTTCGGTCCCTAGTTTCAGGTCTATGGTAAAATCCAGTTCTCTTTCCGGTGGCATCCCAAGCAACTCCTTTGGAAATACATCCTCAAACTCCTTCACCACCGGAAGGTGTTCTATAACTTCAGCTACTCCCTTTTCGTTCAGCGCGAGGATCGCATAAAGCTTTCACCCCTTGCGCATACTCTTCTGTAACTGTAAGGAAGAGACGAACCTCAGGGATACTCCCTGGTTCCATCCTACAATCACACGTCTTTGTCCTTCATCATCGCCCAAGCTCAACCGTTTCGTATTACAGTTGAGTATCGCCTCATGCGATTCCAATCAATCCATGCCAATCACGACATCATAAGATCTTAAGCTAGTGACGTACAAGTTGACCCTCATGACAAACTCTCCCAGGTTAAGGGCATAGCCCGTAACCTTTCATCCAACCTTTTGTTTGGCTCCTGAAGCCATCTCTACGAAGCTAAACTCGTCCTATTTGACTGCCTTTACCTTAATCCTTTTTAGCATTGCACCAGAAATGAAACTCTCAGTAGCACCTGGGTCTATCAAAATACTAAGGGTCTGGTCAGTGACAGTACCTGTCATCTCGAGCATAGTCGACTGGTGCTCTGCCTGGCAGTTATTCACCGCTGCATGAATCCAATGGGCCTTGCCCATATCTCCCACTGTAGTGGGTCTGGCTGATCTGGACGCCCTGGTCCTCTCCACAAGACAGTCACGCTGGTAGTGTGGCTCCCCACACATCCAACACCCCTTCTTCAGCCCAATAGTCCTAGTACCCAAAGTAGAAGATGACTGCCCACAGGCCTAAAAACCAGGTCTGTTCTAATGAACAGGCCTAAACTGTTGCTGCTGTGGGCGACGCTGCTACTGGTGCTGTGGTCCCCGATAAGGTGTCCGCTGCTGAGGCGGTGGTCGTCGGGGTGTAATGAAAGTGGATCCTCTTTGGAAGCCACGATATCCCAGCGTATGTATCGCTAGTGTCTGATGCTACGGTGTACCAGATGAACCCTGCCCTGCTGGTCTCGCTAGAGTCCTGGTCTGACCCCCACTGATAATCTCCTCCTCTGCTATGAGGGCCTTTTGGACAGTGTCGTGTAATGTTTGAGGCATCAATATCCTAACCTTTGCACGCAGGCTGTCGTTAAGGCCAAACACAAACTTGTTGACCTTGAGCTTCTCAGTGTTAAGGTGCATAGCATACCGAAGCAGCTCCATAAAACATGCCTCGTACTCGGGCACCGTATGACCTCCCTATCGTAATGCATTGAACTCATTGAGCTGACGCTCAATGAATTCCTCTGAAAGGTACCTCTCTCGAAACCGTTCCTCGAATAGTTCCCATGACACGTCTTCAACGACCATGCTCAACTACGGCAGGAGCGTCTTCCACCATAGAAGAGCGCTCCCCTTCAGTTGAAATACCGCCATGCGGACCTTCATGTTTGAGGTATAATCACGAAGTGCAAAGCACATCGCCATATTCTCCAACCATGCCTCGGCGGCTGCACCGTCCGGGGCACCAAAGAACTCGGGAAATTTTACCTTCTCAAGTTCACAGTGAATGCTACCAGTAGCGGCCGGTGCACGCGGTGGAACCTCAGTAGGTGCGCCGCCCTAGCCTCGTCTCTGTCCAATCGATTGAGTAGTGCCTCAGACATGCGCTGAAAAGACCTCGTCATCCCGACCACGTCTTCAACTGCTGTCTGCTCCTGTCCGAGAACCTGCTCGCCTCCCTGGGGGTTAGACCCCTCAGGCGTGCATGCTACTGAAGGCGTCACGCCTCCTCTGCTAGTACCCCGTCGTCTGCCTCCACGACGTCCTCTAACCATGATTACCTGCACACACACAATCAACTTGATCAGCAACAGTATAATCAAATCAAATCATGTCACGGAATCCATAGTGAATCCCAGGTCGTGATTCGAACCTAGCTCTGATACCACATGTAACAACCTCCTCGTTACGACAACAACTCTGATAACAGGTGCAAATTTTTATTTATTTTTTTGTTTAAGGTGTGTGCGTGCGTGTAGAAAGGAAATAGACACACTTGACTCTATGTCGCCACCCGACGAATAACAAGACACAACCACGATGATCACAACAAGAAGACATAAAGCGCACAACAAGTAACTGCAAGCATTAAACGACCTACGGTGTTATGTACAGTACGAACACAGATGGAAGAATCCATAGTAGTAGATATTACTATTTCTGCACAGGAAAGCAGGGCGTTTAATCTTAGTTCTCTGCTCCGGAGAGAGAGAATGTCAGATAGGCTCCTGGCCGACTGCTCAGCCAGAAACTAGTAATCTCTATCAGGAGGTCACAGTGGTGGGAACTTTTCCTTTAAAGAGCCCGAGACTACTGATACGACCTTAGAGGTGTGTCCCAAGAGTGGAAACCCTGCCTTTAAAGGGCCTGAGACTCTTGATACGGCACTGGATTCTTTTCACAGAAAATAATCACACCCACAGCCTTATATACTAAGGCTACATGGAGGTGTCTACATCCCACCCGACACAAGCAGACCACGTAATGCAAGACAACCAAGTACTACAAAATCAAGGACAACCACAACCTCTACGGGAGATGCAAGCTGGAAGGACTCCAACATCGACCAACCACTATTGAGACTCAATGACATTAATCATAGAACAATTACTCAATTTGTTTTCCATTAAGCGACGAGTTACCAACCCAGTGTTAAACAATGTACATTAATTAATTGCAAATCCCTGTTTACTGAATCATAATGAAATTACCATAACATCACCATAACATAACCATATCATCGCCTTCTACATCACATTATCAGTGCAATTAAAATAATGATGACTTTACCTTTTGTTTGATATGAATAACAACAGAACTACCGAAATCCTAACCATAAATAACCATGTATTTACTCTTATAAATAGAATAGTATTGTAATTTAAACTAAGAAAGGCTTTTCATTACAAAACATTGTAAATAAATAAAAATCAATGTTTAACATAATAATTTAAAATCAATTGGAATCCATATTGTAAATTGGGTTGTAGAGAATTTCATAGCATTGTAATTTGAATTAATAAAGGCTTTTCATTACAAAACATTGTAAATAAAATAGTCGATGTTTAACATAATAATTTAAAATCAAATGGAATACCTATTGTAAATCGAATTGTAGAGAATTTCATAGCATTGTAATTTGAACTAATAAAGGCTTCTCATTACAAAACATTGGAAATACAATATTCGATGTTTACCAAAATAAATTAAAATCAATTGGAATACATATTGTAAATCGGATTTTAGAGAAATTCATAGCATTGTAATTTTAACTAATAAAGGCTTCTCATTACAAAACATTGGAAATAAAATATTCGATGTTTACCATAATAAATTAAAATCAAATGGAATACATATTGTAAATCGGATTGTAGAGAAATTCATAGCATTGTAATTTGAACTAATAAAGGCTTAATCATCAATAATTATCAACTAACCCAAAAGAAGGCAAGAAGGTAAGCCCGACAAGAATATAATCGCTGTCATTAAGGCATACTTTCTAAATCAGGCCTGACAGGAATTTCGTGGAGCAACCAGCTGTCCATTAATACACTCGTGGAGTAATTTCGTGGAGTAATTTCTAAATGTAATCGTTTTCCATTAATACACTCTGAAGGAATTTCATGGGGTAAATTCTAAATGTAATCGTTGTCCATTAATACACTCTAAAGGAATTTCGTGGAGTAATTTCTAAATGCAATCGCTGTCCATTAACATTAAATCATTGAGCGCTAACATAACTAGCAAAAATTAAAACTGTCATAACATTTAATTTATTAGCGGGGATGCAAATAAGAGGAAATCATATATGAAAATGAAACCAGGGAGAGATGCAAACATAATTACTTTAAGAAGAAACTGTTGGCATGCTATCAATGCAATCAAATACAAGTTAAACATTAATTAAGATGCTATCCTTAATTCAAATGCTATCAACAATTTTGAACACTAATTCTGGATAATTCTGCCAGCAATCACTTCCCTTCCTCATTTAAATTCGTTGTTCAGTCCGATATAATTAAGGGGATAAAATTGCTAACTATGAGGATGCTAACTCTAGATGGTTCTGTCGGCAATCATTGCCACTCCTGAATTAATTTCACGATCCTGTAAAAAAATTTTTAAGTGAACTGGAACACATACAACCAAATCATTGTGCAAAGGATTACCCATTTCGCTGGGAATCTCACCACAAGAGACAGAGTCATAGTACTATTAAAACTCAGAGTATGTTAAATGAGGAAGCTGGCAGGTAAAAGTAGGTGAAAAATGAAGGGGCGTTGGCAGTACGTATCCCTAAAACTCTATCTGTCAAATCCTGTAATGCATCTATGGAAACGTTGTCATTTAGTTCAGTGAACAATGTCTTTTAATTAAGTTGATGTGGCTAATGAAGTCGCGGGGAAGGGTTGGGAAGGCATTGGGAGAAAGGCTGGGTAGATATTGGTTGTGTAGAAAATGTGGGGAGTGTCTGCGTGGAACTCCCGAGAAAAAAAAAACTGAAATACACAGCATCACGTGCAAGCAGACCCACTTTAACGGGCTTGGGTAAACAAAATCGATCTGGGAAAAAGAAAATGAAATCGATCTGGGTGAAAACGAATCGATCTGGGAAAAAGAAAAAGAAATGGGTAAACGGGCTTGGGTAAAAACAAAAACACAGTGGGCACAGTAACTCTGGATCACGGTTAGGAAGAACTCAGAGGTAAACAGTCACTATTTCGCCATTCGGAAAAGCCACTCAAGGGTGTAACATCACAACACATCACTATATAATAACCCAGCATTAAGTATATACGACCATGCAATGTAACTATATCAGTGCTTGTCTCTGAATGTAAAACTTATACAACAATAATTCATATGCGATTATACCACATCCGAGAAAATACAGCACAAGAGTGATGCAGAAACATAAAGGTCCCAACCAAGGAACAATAGAACCCAGCTAGAATGATGACCACAATGAAATTAGGAAATGAATTGAACGGCAGAAGCTTAAGACGAAATTTATCCATTAAAATCATCATACAGTTCCCAGCTTAATTTCTAATTCATTATACTCAATAAAATAAACGAGCATACGTTTGCCTTGTTGCCCGCCTCGAATGAAGTCCATGCGCTCTGTGCCTCTCCCGCTCGTTGACCGTCGAGACTACACCGGTACCTCCCAGCCAATCGCTAGGGGTACTTTTCTTCCCCCTTAGCCCCCTGAGCCACAAAGGGGCCACACACAATCCAGATGGTCCGTCTAGCTTCCCAGCTCGCCTCGCAAGGTCGAGCTACCACTCCTATCCAAGATGGAAAATCCCAACTCTCCACCAGTAATCAGTCAAGTCACAATTCTGGCAGCGTAACGTTACGCTAACATCCGATCCCCTTTCTTCCTCATCTTCCCTTTCTTTTATAGAGTTTTTCCAACCTCCAACTTTCCCTAAATCACATTTTAATTAAGTTTTAATAAAAATATTCTAAATATTCTCCTTCTCACAAGTATCGTCCATCCCCCTCTTTCCTCAAATAATTATTTTCTTTAAATTATTAAATTACTCATTTCCCTCACCCACCTAGAGTTGCTCCTAAATTTCCTCCTAGGTGTTCCTAGATCCCCTTACATGTTTTAAATAATTTTCCTAAAAATGAAGTTGCTAAATTAGCTCAAATTAGAAGGTTCTTAATTGCAGATTCCTTACTATGTT
>JASDQU010101014.1:119850-133283 GCA_032191745.1 Picea mariana
AAAATATTTTCACACTTTCACAATTTAAATAATTTATTTCTTCTTTACAATTTAAAACCACGGATTTTAATTAAATTATTATTCTCTTCATTTTACCCCAAAAATTTATGAAGACTAAAACGATTACTTAAGTGGGTTTTAGTTTATATCTTTATTTTTATTTTTATAGAGTCTTTTTCTTAAGGCTAAACAAAATTTTACCCTAGAGAAGTTGTAGACTTAGGTTTAGATTTTGAACTGAGTGACAATTATTTAGGGAAGTCGTTTTAAGAATTTCTTAAGGTGTTAAATGTCTTAGGGCCATCTAGGTTTTTTCCTTCCTCAACATCAATGCGACATGCCCTTCAAGACACACCACGTGCTCCAAGGGTGCCACTCGCCCCAATTGTTTCTCTTGCACGATGTGCCCTTCAGGATGCACCACATGCTCCAAGGGTGCCACTCGCTGACTTGTGTTTCCTTTGCGCGACGTGCCCTTTAGGATGCACCATGTGTTCCAAGGGTGCCACTCGCCAACTTGACTAATTGGTAGACATCTATAACCCCTGGAGTCAACACTCCGCTAGGTGAACTTGTGGGAGACTAAGGGCTCTAAGGAATAAGGCCCCCGTGTCATTGCGCGCCCCTTAGAATCATCGNCCCGTGTCATTGCGCACCCCTTAGAATCATCGTGAGCGACTGTCGCAGTCTGCCCTCACAGCATCGTGGATCCTCTCGAACTAGGTAATCGTTAACCTACAGTTTGAGCCACGGCGGGAGTGCTAGTAGGCTGTGGCAGGGCTGCTGTCCACACCTCTCCCTCAACCTCTCTGGAAATCGTGTGTGATCCCTTTACTCCATATGTGAGTTTGTTCGACAAGCTATCGTCAGCCTGCATCATCAACAATCGTGTCAAAACATGTCAACATCATATCATCAAATCAATGAAATATCACAGTAAATAAATCAACCCAAATAGCACACTCCCCGACTCAATCTAGAGTCCAAGGGGTTCCACCAATGCCTCTGCATCCTCAAGGTCAAAAACCCTGCACACTCAATAAAACTGAGTCAATAGCACCTGTCTACGTCAAAGCAGTAAAACATCACGTCATCTATCATAATGTATCATAATCAAGGATAAATGTTTTAACATCATAAAAGTCCAGATCACTTGCAAGCAAGTGTCCTCAAAGAATAAGTTTTCTCAGTGCGCCGGAGCGGGATGTTACAAGTAATAATAAATTTGATCTAAGGAAATAAATTGATTTATAAAATATTTCATAATGTTGCAAGATTTGTTGTGAAAATATATTCCTTTAGAATATCTGCAACAATTTAAATATCATACTTCATATATATAAATTATAATTTCATATCTCAATCAAAATCTAGTAGACTTAAAAATATCTAGGATTTTAATATTGGTAGGATTGCAATATTTCTATTTGATTCTATCATGAGGGTATATGATTGGAATTTAGTAAAACACTCTAAGAGCTCAATGTACCCCAATTTTTAATGTTTAGGAGGGGTTGGCACTTTTTTCTCCTTGTCTTTTTCTTTGAAACATACTCATAGAGTTGATAGAAGTTACAAAGTTTGGGACAAATTATTCTTTTCGGGGATAATTTTGATGAAAATTTATCTCAAAATATAAAAACCTCGGTGAATCATACTAGTCTCTAATATGCAAACTATAAAAATTTGGCGATATGTTTGTAAAAATATTCAAAATTTTAAGGATTTTGTATAGTTTCTGCAAAATTTGGGGTATTTTTAAGGTAAAATAATTTTATTCTATAGAAACCAAGCAAATCATTTTTAGAAAAAATGAAAATTGGTGAATCTTTTTTTGGGGAAAAACATAGAAAATTAGCCCATGGGGGAAATTTGGCCATTAAAATTTCTCTGATTCTTGTGGATGAGACTAGAAAAGAGCTCAATTAATTTTGGTAAAGGAACTAAGTTGTGTCCATGATATGTGGAACCATTTAAAGTTCTTGAAAGAAAGGGACTATTTTCTTATCATTTTCCATTTCCATGACCATTAGATAATATGGATGATGTTTTCCATGTATGTATGTTACATCATTATATTTTATATCATTCTCATGTGATCGATTTGAATTATATGTAGATGTTTTATGAGTGGGAATCGATGACCAAACCCATCTACCTTTTTCTCCAATGCACTAGAAAGCTTTGTCATTGCTTGGTATATTAGATAAAGGTCAAATGGGATAGCTATAGTCCAAGTTCCAATACTTGGGAGGATGCAATTGATATATGTTAGTGGTTTCCATATGTATGTAGTACCCCATTTTATTTAACTATTGAGATAGATCAAATATGAATATTTGAGGGATTTTGTTTATAAATGACTCGATTCATTGACAAGTACTTTGATGATGGAACTCAAACTTTTAATTATATAATTTGCTTTAAATTATGATTTTGAATGGGTTCATTTAAATGTTCATATGATAACATGGATGAATTAAATGTACATTGATATGATGTAATTCATGTCATCAATTTTGAGATGGTTATGACACATTAAAATGAAAAAGTTGGATACATTAACTTGAAAATGCTACTGATAGTTTTCCTAGTGTGACAGGAAACCACATGTGTATATTGATGTGGGATTGACTCAGCATTGTATTGGACTCGATGTTGAGTTAGGGTATCATAAAATGTTAAATGATTAATTTTATTCTTTGATTTTGATTATGGAATTATTTGATGCATTGATTGTAATGTGTGCAAGCACAAGGAACATGCTTGTCGATCAATCCAAATATGGGTGATGGGTTTGTATGGAAGTGTACAATGTAACATCAAGAGAGTAACTCTATTACTTAGAGGTTGCACACTACTTTGAGGTTAAGGAAAAAATTCAGTCACTAACAAGGTTTAGCTGAGGGGAACGTAATAAGGTGATAACCTTATTCCTAAATGACCATTAGTCTCTCAACAAGGGAAACAAGTGTTGAGTTAATAGTGTTTCAATGGTTGTACCATTTTCCTAACTAAGAATATTGTATGCTTGAAGGGCACATGTAAACATGGCATTATTGATACTTACTATAAGGCAACTATTTAAGGGAATGAAGAAAAATGGAATCCTTGGTATTAGTTATAAATTATCAAGTATATAGTGAAAAAATATCGATTAAAGAATATGAAAGATTATCACCTAAGTATGCATACTTTATTTATTATGAGAAAATTGATCATATAGTTTATGCACTTTTACATAAAATGAAAATTTAATTAAATGGATAGTAGAATGAAGGAGAATATCCATTATTTAATATCTCATATCAAGAGAAATTATATAGTTAATTAAATTTTCTATGTTTTTGACTTTCACAATGTGGTGTAATTAATATTATGAGTTTTCAGATTCACTATGTTTGAGAAATTGAAGTCAATATTTCATACATACGATATGCAGTCCATATTTAGGACATGAAACTAAATATCAAGGTAGAATTAACATGAAGAAATATGTAATACCCTGCTTCTACATAATATTTATCTTTATATCTTGAATATGGGCTATCTATCATAGGTCCAAGATGTCGACCTCAATTTCTCAAACATGGTGAATCTAGAAACTCACAATATTATAATTAAATTTAATAATAAAAATAAATACATTTTACCCTTCACCTATAAAACCCTAAATTTGGTAGGCACTATAATACAATCTTGGACAAATGGTGTCTCTACCATATAACCCATACCCACATTGCAACCAATTGTCATACGTTCAAATGACAATCTACATCTATATCACTATTCATAAACCAATCTTATTATGAATCAAAATACCCAACCACAAATCCCTTCCCTCTAGATGCACCTTAAATTATCTCCTTACCCAACCCTAACATTGCTAACCTGGCTCTCATTCTGCTAACTCAATACAACACAATTCCCTCTCATATATTCTTCTTTTCTCATGACTACCAAGTTAAAGACTAGATATCCACCATGATACTTGAAAATGACAGCCAAAATAACCACATCCCCTATGCAATGTATTTTATGTTCACACTTCTTTCTCTTATATTTTGGACACAAATTCAAAGCCAAGTCCTAGATTTGTTTAATGAGATCTTATTCAAAGCACAAAATTTAATTTCATGGTTGTTTGTCGATCTTGGAGATCAAGAAAATTGTAACTAAGGTGTTCCAATGAAATTCACCATAAATAATGATTGCACTTGTAGAAGAATTTATCATGGATTGATCCGAATTATTTTGGGCACGGAATGAGAGCAGAGATATAACAAAGAAATATATAGAGATATCTCGGATATACAATAATATAACATAAATGTATGAGAGATGCAACCATAAACACAGAGATATAGTAATACACAATTTCTATTAATGTGTGAAATGTACAGGACTGTAAAAATACAGCGTGAAAGACTCACTAGAATGGTGGCAACTTATCTCTGAGAAGAGATGTGATGACTACTTGCATTTGCAAGAATATGATCATTACAATGAAGCTCCAAAGGCCTTTTTAACATAAGTAAAATCGAAAACCCTAACCCCGGAAGATGAAAATCCAAAAGGTTTGCAGGCCCCAATGGGGGTAGTTGATACGTCAACTTCCCAGGGGCGTAACTTTTTCATACAATCTCGCTTTGGGGCACTCGATACATTGTTGGAAAGGCCTAATCGATAAGAACAATTTTCGACTAGCCTAGGTTAGTTACTTTGGCAATCACTTGGGCCCCAAATCCCCAAAAAATGTCGTTTAGGGCCTCAAAACGACCCCAAAAGTTTGGAACTTGAACAACTCCTGAAAAACTGCCAAGGTGGAAAACTATTTTTTGAGCCAGTGGAATTGGTGGGTGGCCATTGATATCCACCTGGATCAATCCTTCCTCCTTATAAATCAATGATCTCCATTGCGTTGAGTTCCCAGGGGAGAGGGGGAACTATTTTTTGTATCTGAATCTTGGTGAGTTGCTTGCCTTGCTGGAGAAGTTGTGATGCTTAGCTTGTTAAAGGATGTCATGAAGTTTTTGTTGGTGGGACTGAGTCTATTCAACCAGTTGAGTTACCTGATATGATTTTGTGTAGAAGGAATCTTTGTGCTTTGCTGCAATCTTGTCGACTTACTTCTATTGGATAGAAGGTTCTTGGGTCAAGGCTGTAGTGGTTGTAGTATCCTTCTGTTCCCCTTTTTAACATATTGTGAAGAAGCTAAATTTTTTAGTATGAGATACTACCTTGTGATACTGTTTAGGTGGGACAATAGTTGGAACTACTTCTGGTATTATGTAGAGACGACCCCTCAGAGTAACAATGCCACTACGGGATCGAGACTCATAAATAGCATGGCTCTTCCACATACATGGATGGACCAAGAGAACATCACAGACATCCATCAGGGAAATATCACATAATACCTCATCCTTGAAGGGATGGATGTCATATGACAATTGACACTGCTGACTAACACAAAGATCTCGTCCCTGGAAAAGCCACTCGATGTTGTATGGTTGCGGGTGTGGTGTTGTCGACAATCCCAACTGTTTGACGACCTATATTGAGATGAGGTTCTTTTGTCTTCTGCTATCAACAATAAAATACAGCAGGGTCCCCTTCACCCACATCTATGAATGAAAAAGGTGTTCCCCCTCTTCAGGATTTGTTGGTTCTTCTGGTTGAATTATTGTGGTCGCGACAATAGCAGTGGTTTCTATATCGATGATCTATATTTTACCATTATTTTCATAATTAGAATCTGAATCAAGGTTTAGATCCTTGTCTTTGATCTCAACCACCAATGACTGTTTTGAGAAACATTCATCGGTGTTGTGCCAGGGGATTTTGTGGAAATCATACCATTTTCCAGTGTCCTTCTTCGTCTTCCCATGACCCTTTTTTTCCTGTGGCTTAGACTGGTTTTCCAGAATTTGTTTGTTAGGATCGTCTTTCTCATACTTTGGTTGTTGTGGATTTGCAGATCCGAACTCCCATTTGTTCTGGTGCCTAAATTTCTGCTCGATTTTAAAAGCATATTGATATGCAACACCAAGTGATGAGATATCTATAAAATCCATTTCAGTTTGGATGTATATGTGTAGAGCTCTATGGTATTTCAGAACCAAATGTCGCTCGGAGTCTTTTATACCCATATTGGTGCACAAGGTATGGAAGGTATTGATGAACTTTGTCCCTTCTTGGCCCATCTCTTGCCACAGTGTTGTCCATATTATGTATTGGTCTTCATAGTTTCCAACAGGGTAATATTGTTCCTCGACTACATCCACAAAAAAATATCAAGTGGGATCGACCCCATATATTCCAGACTCCTATGTGGAACTTTTCTCCCAGTAAGTTTCCCACCAATGTTTGACATGGGGGACGGCCTTAAGGAGTGTGAAGGTTCTCTTTTCCCTATCAGAAAAATGGTGAACAGAGAAATAATCTTCTAGCAGATTTGACCATTCATCTAGGGCATCTACATCTATCTGACCTTCAAATACAAGAATATCAAAATTAACCTGTACCTTGAAAGTCAAGGTGCATACAAAGTGGACTCTTGATGAATACACTCCTGTTGTTATTGGTAGGCATTGAAGGATGTGGGAAAAATTATGCATCATTTCGTCCCTTTGTCGCATGAGATTTTTCTCAAGTAACAGATTGATAGAATATTCTTCTCCATCATTTTCTCTTTTTTTCCGCCATGGAGGGTTTCTTGGGCATGCAAGAGAGATTGTACTCAAGAGAGACAAGCTTGAGAGCCAACTTGCTATACTCGGACCACTTCGGGGACATGTATTGAAAAATGATCAAGAGCAACCTGCTCTGATACCACTGATCCAGATTATATTCAACACAAAATGAGAGCGGAGATATAACAAAGAAATATATAGATATATCTCGGATATCCAATAGTATAACATAAATGTATTATAGATGCAACCATAAACACAAAGATACAATAATACACAATTTATATTAATGTGTGAAATGTACAGAACTATACAAATACAGAGTGAAAGACTCGCTAGAATGGTGGCATCTTATATCTGAGAAGAGATGTAATGGATACTCACATTCACTAGAATATGATCATTACAATGAGGCTCTAAAGGAATTTTTAACATAACTAAAATCCAAAACCTAACCTCAGAAGATGAAAATCCAAAATGTTTGCGGGGCCCGATGGGGGTAGTTGGCACGTCAACTTCCCAATGTAACATTTTCATACGATCTCTATTTGGGTTGCTCAATACACCATTGGAAAGGTCTAACCGAGAAAAATGATTTTTGACTAGCCTAGGTCAGTGCCTTTGGCAGTCACTTGGGCCCCAAATCCCCAAAAAATATCATTTAGGGCCTCAAAATGGCCCCTGAAGTTTGGAACCCAAAAAGATGTCGAAAAACTTCCAAGGTCGAAATTTTTTTTTCAAGCCATTGGAATAGGTGGGTGGTCACCGATATCCACCTGGATCATAGACAATTTTATGGAAATTTCTCCATAGATAAAAAATCTCAAAGAGAGATTTGTGAAATGTTGATGGTTAAAACAACAAACCTATGGAACACTAACCAAAATGAACTTCTTTTGTAATTGCAAATAATGCAGAGGAAAAATTCATCCTACATAAGATTAAAGGGCACCCCTCTCTCATGTAATAGACTGATGGTAATTTTGTGTGTCTTATCTATGTTATTTCATGCTTGTTGTGTTTTCCATGTGTTCCTCTCTATTTCTATGTTTCTCCTGTGCGCCCAGTTTCTACTGGTGTGCCCTTATGATCTAAATTTCATATCAATTAGTATGAGAGATTTGATCTCTGAAAGCTTTTGCTCACATCCAAGAAGAAGACGGAGAGGCCATCCACAATTCTCAGGAAAAAAAAATTGTGATAATTAGTATCATCAATCAATGCTCTACTCATAGATATGAGTATTGCCTTCTCAGGGCCCTTCAACATCTCATTTTTTAGGCTTCTAGTGTGCCCTTCTCAGGGCCCTCTAGCATCTCAGTTTTTTAGGCTTCCAATGCACCCTTATCGGGGATTCTACAACACCCTTCTCAGGGCTCTCCCACAAATTCTAAGCACGCTATGTCTAGTGTCCTCTCAAGCATCCTACTTCTTGGAATTTGAGAGTGTCTTATTTAGTCCATTTCTCAATGCACCCTCTTTAGTTTTCCTTGCCTCGCTCAAGGATCCTTTTGGTGAATGAAAATCATGTCACCATGTCAAGAACCATCTATAGAATATTCAAACTCTGATTCATCTACACCAATTCAAGAGTTATATATCATTCTACATGAGTTATTTTTCCTATAGTAGTGCATGGCTCCAACACCTATGCAGTGAAACACTCACTTCCAATTGGCTAAATTTGTAGGGAAAATGAATGGAATTACTGTCGATTCTTGGACCCATAGTATCACCACCTACTTCAAGACCTCTCCTGATATGGAAGAGGACACTAAGTTGCATATCTTCAGCCTGTTATTGGAGTGAATCACACAAGAATGGTGGGACTCGCAACTTGAAAAGGATAAATTGGTCATCGATCTCGGTTAGCCCACAACCACGACAACTACATGTATTACCTCTTGGGAAGGTTTTTGTCACACCTTGCAAGAGAGTTTCTATCCCTCGAGATATCTCTAGAACCTTCTCGCAAAATTGTTAACACTTTGAAAAATATCCAATCAATCCATCCAAAGCTAGATAGATGTCTTCTGCAAATTATGCATCCAACTACACATCATCAATCTAGAAGAGGTGTTAATTACCAAATTCAATTCAGGTTTATTAATTCATCTACATTGTAAAGTTGATTTTTTCTAGAGCCCTTCCTTGGACAAGGCCTTCCTACGAGCCTTTGTCATGGAACATAAGGTGGCTCCTCCAATCCAATCTCCTTAAATATGATCTATCTCTACCACTCCCGGTCCTTCAAGGTCTCAATATTCAACTGCTTCCCCATCCATGCCCAAAAATGAACCCTTGTACATGTTTTTATAAAACTAACTCACACGCCTCTACTGATTGTCATGCCCTTAAACAATTGTGCCCCAATAAGACTTTGGTTGCATAATTCGCTTCACCAGAGTTCCTCGACGAGCCGAAAATCGTCTCTCTTGACAATCCAACAAAGGTCGATCCCTCTCTCATCCCGATGAATACTCTCAAACCATGCATCACTAATGTTCCCCTCTTTACGCATAGTTGTCAAACTAAGCATGAAATTTCCACCCTCATTTTGGACAACGACAACCAAAATAATCTTGTGTCCCAATACTTAGTCCAGTGCTTGCAACTTCCCACCACTCCTCACTCGGATACATATCAACATGGCTAGGTACAAATGGAATTCCCTCACATTAGTGTCACCCAATGTTGTGCCATAACGTTTGGTATTGGAACTTTCTAAGATATGGTGTTTTGTGATGTATCACCCTTAGATTGTGTCAACTTGCTTCTAGGCCTCCTTTACCAATAGGAAAGGAACATTGTGTACCATGTGAAATCTCATCAGTACCACCTACAACAAGAGGGGTGCACCTATGTGCTTACCCAAGTTTCTCTTAAATCCACTCTACCTCTTAGTAGTAAAATAACATTTAAGAAAGTCAATATCCACAAAGAAGTTTCTCTATGTTTAGTGAACCTTGTTAAACTAGATAACCTCACCAATTGTGCACCCTAGAAATAAATCCCCTTCTCCAGGAATTTGCAGATGTTTTCACTCAACCCACGGGCTTGCCCCCGTCTTGATCCATTGAACACACGATTGATCTCATTCATGGTGCCTCCTTTCCCAATGCACCATCCTATCGCCTTGCTACCCAAGAGGTTGCAGAAATCGAATCCCAAATTGGCCAACTACTAGAATCTGACCATATTCAACCCTCTTCATATCGCTATGCATCTACAACATTTATTATTCTAAAAAAGGAACCTACAGAATAACGTCTAGTTACATATTACCACGCCCTTAATAAATCCACCATTAAAAATCGATATCCCTTACCTCGAATTGAGGATTTGTTGGACCACTTACAAGGGGCTTCCTTCTTCACCAAGACGGAATTAAAAACTGGATATCATCATGTGCACATGAAGGAAACAAACATCTAGAAAGCATCATTCAAGACTAAGTTTGGTCATTATGAGTGGTTTATCATGCCATTCGGTTTGACCAATGCACCAGCAACGTTCATGACGTTAATCAATGACATATTTAGGACTCACTTGGGTAATTTTTTTGTGATTTATTTTGATGATATATTAGTTTTCAACATGTCCTTAGAAGAGCATCTTCAACATGCTCACAACGTGCTTGAGTTACTGCAAGCATATAAGCTTTAGGTGAAGGAAAATAATTCCTACTTTGGAAAAACATCAGTTTACTACTTACGATTCATCTTGGAGAGAACAATGGTGCTCCCAGATCCCTCTCAAGTACATAAATTAGCTAAATGGAAAGCACCCTCCAATGCACATGCACTCAAAATTTTTATGGGAAACATTAATTTCTACAAGAAATTTGTCTCCAAATTCTCAGAGTTGGATCATCCTTTACATTAATTATCTAATCAATAAAAATTCATGTGGAATGCAGAGGCTCAGATCCACTTTGAGAAGCTCAAGACAGTTTTATACTCTGCTCCTATCCTCAAATTGTCAGATTTTGAAAAGCCCTTCAAAATTCAGATGGACGCATCTTAGTTCACTATTGGGGTTGTACTTAAACACGGAGCTCACCCAATAGCTTACCATTTAGAAACCATTTCATAGGCCAAAGTCAAATACAACACCTATGACAAAGAATTATACATCTTGGTGCGGGATTTGAAGTAGTGGTGTCATTGTATTCTAGGAAACGAAACCATTCTGCATATAGATAACCATCCCCTCATCTTCATCAACTCACAGAGTAAAATGCAGGAACAACAACTTCTGAAGTGGGAAGCATACATACAATAGTACCATCTTGTCATTAACTACAAGAAAGGGGTCACAAACAAGTTGGCGGACTAGTTAAGTATACCACCTCCTCAAGTCATTCATATCTTAGAGGTGTGGTGTGCAACATGTGATGGATGGAAGGAAATGTATGCAACGGATCTGTGCTTCAAATAAATTTAGGCAGTGCTACAACAACTGAAAATCATCAATCAAATGCCCTTTCTTGATTATACCATCTAGGATGGTTGGCTCTACTGATTGAACCATCTATGTGTGCCACAGTACGAGGATCGTCTAATTATTATCATGGATGAACATGCCTCTTTATGAGGGGGCCATTTTCGTATAGCCAAGAAAATTCTCAACCTCCAACACCACTTTTATTGGCCGACTCTGTCTAAACAAGTGGAGAAATTCATTCACACCTGCTCACTATGTTCCCAAAGTAAGACTTTTAATCATAAGCATGGTTTGTATCAACCTTTATTGATTCCATCCCTCCCATGGGAATCTATTTCCATGGACGTTTTGAGTGGCCTGCATAGCACTTTGGGAAAGCATGATGCAATTTGGGTAGTAGTCTGTCGTTTTTCAAAGATGGCGCTCTTTCTCCCCTGCATATAGCTACTTTTGGTGCTCAAACTATTGATCTTTTCTTCCAGCATCTTTGGCCACACTTTGGACTGCCCATTAGCATTATTTTGGATAGAGACTGTCGCTTCCTTATCACTTTCTGGTGCAATCTCTAGGAATTGTTAGGTTTTCATCTTTGTTTCTTCAGTGCATTTCACCCCAGACCAATGGGAGGACAGAGGTGGTAAATCGTACCTTTGAACACTCCCTCCACAGCTATTTTTTTAAAAATAAGTAGTGGGATTCAAACCTCCATATCATACAACACAACTACAATGGAGCCACCCACTCTTCAACGGGGTTATTAC
The DNA here is from genome assembly GCA_032191745.1 of Picea mariana. NCBI lineage: Eukaryota > Viridiplantae > Streptophyta > Pinopsida > Pinales > Pinaceae > Picea > Picea mariana. Next base: position 131,753 of record JASDQU010101014.1, read on the forward strand.
CATTCGAAGTTTGTCTTTATTTCCATCCCTTTCCACCCTCAGAGATGTCTCTTACTCTTGCTCCTTCTGGCTGGGCACATCAACAACAGGAACAACATGAAACACACCATTTTATTCATAGTTTATCACAGTGGCGCACTCAGGTTGAAGTTGCCTTGAAAGCATCCCAAGACCATGCCAAACAGCGGTATGATAAGCACCGCACTACTTTGACATTTCAATCGGGCGATCGAGTGCTTATCCTACTCGATAAGCAATGCTTCAAAAGACACCATCATAAGTTGCATCCATTGAGGTACATCCCATCCACAATCTTAGAATGCATTGGTGAGAATGTGTATTGTTTGGACATTCCCACACAGTTGGGCATACATGATGTGTTGAACATGAATTACTTGAAGTTGTTCGAGCCTCCCATTCTTGAAGAGGCAATAAAAGTTCAACATCCAGTAGACAATATTCCTTATTTTCATCCTCCTCTACTTGATAATAAAATTTTGGACGTATAGGACAACAGGTTAATAAAATTTTGGACGTATAGGACAACATGTCAGTAGTTGGATGTTTCATATCTGGTCGGTAAAAAGGGACAAACCGAGGCTCAAGCCAAATGGATGTTGGTTGAGACCATGCAACGTTAAGTTTCCTAGTTGCTGGCAGAAGCAAGGATGCTTCTGTATCTAAACACTGAGGAATTGGTCCACCAAGAAGGTCTCCCCCTTCCTTTGCCAATCAGCGGGAGATAGTTAGTATGTAGTTATTAATTACTATTGAAATCTTCTCTCTCCAATCCATTTGAGCATGGTGCTTCTGAATAATAGTTAGTATGTCATTTTGTGTCAGTAAGTAACTTTGTAAGCATCGCTTGCGAGTCCAGTTGATCAAGGCGCTTCCTAAATAAGTTTAGTATATCATTCATGTCAGAATAAACAACCCTAGCCATTGTAGTCGGGGCGTTGCAAAAATAAAGAAACAACTTCTTTTGTAACTGCAAATAATGTGGAGGAAAAAGTCACCTTGCATAAGATTAAAGGGCCACCCTCTTTCACCAGTAAATTTTTGTGTCATATATTTTATTTCATGCTTGTTGGGTTTTCCGTGTGTTTCTATCTATTGTTGTGTTTTTCCTATGCACCCAGTTTTTGCTGGTGCACCCTTCTCATCTAAATAGCAGATCAATTCTTAACCTAATCAGATGGGAAGAGTCGTTAACAACATGAAAAATCAGCAATAAAGGTTGAAAATCTAATAGTGATAACTATTAATTCAACAATAACAATATTAATTCAGCATATTCAACAATACATATCACAGCAACAATGTTGTACTAGAATCCATCCCCACCCTTGAGTCAATGCCCCCTCCATTTCAACTAAGATAAGAAATAGACAATCCATATAATATAATAAAACCTAATGTGATAGGATGGAGAATTCCAATGCCCCCTCCATTTCAACTAAGATAAGAAATAGACAATCCATATAATATAATAAAACCTAATGTGATAGGATGGAGAATTCGAATTCTTGCT
>JASDQU010101014.1:152101-166092 GCA_032191745.1 Picea mariana
TCACCATAAGAACAACATCATCATCATTAATAAGAAGGATGATGACTATACAAGTGAGAGTTCGGTCGACACAACCTACTTCTTCCAAACAATATTATAACTTGTAAATGTATATGTTGAAAAGGGTAGGGGAGAGGGGGAAAGCTTGTTTAACTCCTATATGAGATTTAATTTCTTTTGACTTGCGCTCAGTGCTCCTAGACTTGGCAATAAATTTCTCATTCAACCTTACCATAGTGGCTCTCAACTCAAAAGGAACTCAGAAGTAAAGTGTATCTCTTCTAACCTACTACAAAGGTTCATCTTAGATGCTATGTCAAAAGCTATTTTAAAGTCAACTAAACAATAGAGGAGATTGATTTTATTGTTGTGACACCCCTCTGCAATGATCCTAAGTGTAACAACTTGGTTCACATTAAAATTATAGATTTTAAATCCAACATGATCTTTACCTCTTTTTCCATAACTTTCTAGCCATATGTTAAGCTCTTCCAAAAAAATTCTATACAATATATAATATTTAATAGATGATTTATAAAATATTAATTATTATAATGTTATTTTAATATTATTAATATAAAAGTTATTTTTAATATAACATATTTTTAAAAAATCATTAAAATTGTATTTAATGAATTATATAAACTTTTAAATAAATTCTTATTTTTATAGCAACGTACATGATATAAAATAAAATTTCAAATTTCATTAAAAAGTTATTTAGTGAATTATATTAGATTTTAAATAAAATATTGTTTTTTAATGCAACTTACACTATATAAAATAGATCCGAAAACTTTGAAAACTTATTAAATTTGATGGTTTTAAAAAATCTTATAAAAAAAGTTATATTATTTTTTCAATTAATTTTTAAAGTAATTTATTATGCATGGATATAATTTATTATGCATTTATGCGGTCCAAGATTAGTGCGATCCATTGGTAATTTTGATGGATTAGATGTCTCTAGATCTCGGTTTCTTCAACTACTAGTGATTTTGATAGCTTAAATGCTCCTGGAGTGTGGTTTCTTAGACGAAGGGCTAGTCCCACACCTAATAGACAAGTAACAAACTAAAAAAAAAGAGAGAGACTTCCTTACAAATATTGTGATTCATCAAACTTATTAAAAAAATATGAGGCATCCCCCGAGGTGTAGGACAGTCGGTGACGGAGTGTGTTTTTAAGGAACTCCATGTTGTTAAAGTCATCGGTTCAAAACATGAGGGGAAAAAAAATCCAGCCATGTTAAGGGTTGGTGTGGCTCACAACGGGTGCGATTCCTAGGTGATTTTGATGGCTTAGATGCCTCTGTGTCGTGGTTTCTCAGCCATGGGCTAGTCCCCCAGGTCACGGACAAACTAGCAAACAAAAAACAAATATGAGGCATATAGATTAAGGTATTATAATATTGTGTTTGTTTGGTAATAATTAATACATAAAATATTTTATTATTATTTATTTAAATGATTTTTTAAATTTATTTTTAACAAATAAGTTATTTTAAAATGAATGATATTTATTATTTTGAATATTAAAAATAAAAATTGTATATATGTGTGTGTATTTGCTAGTTTTCCCGTGATGTGCGAGACTATCCTATGGCTAAGAAACCGTGACTCAAGGGCATCTAAGCTGTCAAAATCATCTATGGATCGTACCCAGCCTGAGCCACACCATCCCTTAACATGGTTGGATTATTTTCCCTCGTAGGTTTCAAACCGGTGACTTTAACATCACAGAGTGCCTTAACACCAACCCTTAACATGGATGGATTTTTTGTCCCCGCAAGTTTCGAACAGACGACTTTAACATCATGGAGTACCTTAACAACACACTATGTCACCATGGGGACTTAAATTAATTGGAGGACATGGGGGTGGGATTTGATCCACTTATGTGTGCACTAGTCACGATACTATTTAATATAAAATTTATGGGTGCAACCACACTTTCAACTAGCACCTCATGGTGTCCCCATGACTCCATGTTAGGCCCTCACCGGAATTGAACGTTGCCCAATGGTGAAAACTCCTCACTTTCCACCATTGGATCCAACCCCTGTGGACTAAATAATTGAATTTATTATTTGGATGTTAACAATATTTATTATTTTTTTAATTAATTATAAATATTATTTTAAGTTTTATTTTTCGGAAAAAAAAAATGAGAACCATTTTTCAACTAACTTGAAAATATATTATAATAATTTGTTCAAAATATTTTTAATATCTATTTCATTTCAAAATTAAAACATTTTATACAAATTTATTGAGTATATGAATGAATATCATTTTATACAAATTTAATGAGTATACCACTGAAGATCATTTTATTGTTTAAAAAACAAATATTTTTATAACACAATATTGTATACTATTACTCTCAAATACCATACCTAAACTTATTATATTAACACATGTTTAAATTAGCATTGTACTTGTTCCATAGTTGAGAAGAATCTAGGAGTGGGATTGGAGAGCATTATGGAATAGGTATAATATTCTTCAGGGACAGTGTCAAAGGAAAATTCGTAGATAGTACCCCTTTCTTTGTATTTTCATTTTCATAATTGTATAAAAGAGAGGAAAGCATAGCCATCACCCTCTATATCGGTTTTCTCCCATCTCGAGTTTCCTAGTTTAAATATTTTGTTAATTTGTGTGATTGGTGTGTTCATTTGCTTATTCTTTTATTTTTGGATTTCAATTATTTCCATAAATTTGAGCATTAAGCTAGTAATAATAAATTTGATCTAAGGAAATAAATTGATGAATAAAATATTTCATAATGTTGCATGATCTGTTGTGACAAGATATTCCATTAGAATATCCACAACAGTTTAAAGATCACACTTCATACATAGAAATTATAATTTCATATCTCAATCAAAATCTAGTAGACTTAAAAATATTCAGGATTTTAATATTGGTAGGATTCCAATATTTCCATTTGATTATATCATGTATGAGGGTATATGATTGGAATTTAGTAATATGCTCTAAGAACTCAATGTACCCCAATTTTTAATGTTTAGGAGGGGTTGGCACTTTTTTCTCCTTGTCTTTTTCTTTGAAACATATGCATAGAGTTGATAGAAGTTACAAAGTTTGGGACAAATTATTCTTGTTGGGGATAATTTTAAAGATGAAAATTTATCTCAAAATATAAAAACCTTGGTGAATAATACTAGTCTCTAATATGCAAACTATAAAAATTTGGCAATATGTTTGTAAAAATATTCAAAATTTTAAGGATTTTGTATAGTTTCTACAAAATTTGGGCTATTTTTAAGGTAAAATAATTTTATTTTATAGAAACTAGGCAAATCATTTTTAGGAAAAAATGAAAATCTAAACTCCCGTTTGTTTCAGTGCCTAAATTTCTATTTGATTTTAACATCATATCGATACACAACACCATGTGATGAGATATCGAGAAAATCCATTTCAGTTTCGATGTATCTATGTAGAGCTTCATGGTATTTTAGAACCAAATGTCGCTTGGAGCCTTTGATACCCATATTGGTGCGCAAGGTATAGAAGGTATTGGTGAACTCCAACACTTCTTGGCCCATCTCTTTCCATAGTGTGGTCCATTTTATGTACTTGTTTTCATAGTTTCCAACAAGGTAATATTGTTCATTGACCGCATCCACAAAAAAATCCCAAGTGTGATTGACCCCATATATTTCGGACTCCTCTGTGGAAGATTTCTCCCACTAAGTTTCCCACCAATGTTTGACATGGGGGAAATCCTTAAGCAGTGTGAAGGTGATCTTTTCCCTGTCAGAAAAATGGTGAAAAAATAAATAACCTTCTAGCAGATTTAACCATTTGTCTAGGGCATCTGCATCTATTTGACCTTCAAATAGGGGAATATCAAAATTAACATGTACCTTGAAAGGCGAGGTTCCTCCAAAGTGGTCGCTTGATGAATACACAGATGTTGTTATTGGCATGCGTTGAAGGATGTGGGAAAAATTCTCAATAATTTCGTCCCTCTTTCGCGTGAGAGCTTGCTCAAGCAACAGATTGATAGAATCTACTGCTCCATCGTTTTTGTTTTCTTCCTCCATGGATGGTTTCTTGGGAGTGCAATATAGATTTTCCTCAAGAGAGTCAAGATCGAGACCCAACTTTATATACTTGGACCTCTTTAGGGACTTGCACTGAAAAACGATCAAGAGCAACCTGCTTTGATACCACTGATATGGATTATTTTCCACATGAAATGAGAGTGAAGATATAACAAAGAAATATACATATATATCTCAGATATCCAATAATATAACAGAAATGTATCAGAGATGCAACCATAAACACAAAGATATAGTAATACACAATTTCTATTAATGTGTGAAATGTACAAAACTGTAAAAATACAGAGTGAAAGACTCGCTAGAATGGTGGCACCTTATCTCTGAGAAGAGATGTGACGGCTACTCACATTCACAAGAACATGAGTGTTACAATGAGGCTCCAAAGGAATTTTTAACATAACTAAAATCCAAAACCCTAATCCTGAAAGATGAAAATCCAAAAGGTTTGCGGGCCCCGATGGGGGTAGTTGATATGTCAACTTCCCGAGGGCGTAAATTTTGCGTACGATCTCCATTTGGGGTCCTCGATACACCATTGGAAAGGTGTAACTGAAAAGAACGATTCTTGACTAGCCTAGCTCTAAATTTCTGGTAGTCACCTAGGCCCCAAATCCCCTAAAAACGTTGTTTAGGGCCTCAAAATAGCCCGAGAAGTTTGGAACCCAAAAAACTACTAAGATGGAAAAATATTTTTCGAGCCAGTGGAATAGGTGGGTGGACATCGATATCCACCTAGATCATGGACAATTTTATGGCAATTTCTCCATAGATAAAAAATCTCAGAGAGATATTTGTGGAATGTTGATGCTTAAAACAACAAACTTATGGAACACTAACCAAAATGAACTTCTTTTGTAATTGCAAATAATGCGGAGGAAAAAGTCACCCTACATAATATTAAAGGGCACCCCTCTCTCATGTAATAGACGAATGGTAATTTTTTGTGTTTTATCTATTTTATCTCATGCTTGTTTTGTTTTCCACGTGTTCCTCTCTATTTCTATGTTTCTCTTATGCACCCAGTTTCTACTGGTGCACCCTTCTGATCTAAATTGCAAATCTATTGGTATGAGAAATTTTATCTCTAAAATATTTTTCTCACATCCAAGAAGAAGATGAAGATGCCATCCAAGTGCCTCTTACCAAGTGCCTCTTTCATTCACAGATGTGGGTAAAAGGCACCCTGTTACACTTCATCATTGATAGTGGTAGCCAAAAGAACCTCATCTCAGTAGAGGTAATCAAGCGACTAGACATGCCGACAACATCACACCCACAACCCTACACCATTGGATGGCTCCGCCAAAGAAGTGATCTCCGCGTCATCCAACAGTGACGACTGTCGTACGGCATCAAACCCTTCAAAGACGAGGTATTGTGTGATGTTTCTACTCTTGAATTTTGTAATGTTCTTTTGGGTCAACCTTATTTATGAAAATGCCATGTTGTATATGAGTCTAGGCCTCATACTTTTATTATTAGTTTGAATAGGAAATTGTACAGGATACGCGAGGAAGTCCCTCCTAGTGATATTTCCTTAATCTTTGCCAAGCAATGCAGGAAGGTCATCTCTTAGACCAGTAAATTTGTCTTCTTCGTGATTTTCTCTCAGAGTGAGTGAAAGATCGCAACCACATACAGGGCCTCTGCGACCGATCTATCAACACAATAGAAGCAAGTGGATAAGTTCGTGGAAGAATACTAAGATATATTCTCATATCCTACCATGGTACCTCTGCATTGCTAGGTCAAGCATCCCATGGATCTAACCCCAGGCGCATCGCTACCCAATGGGCCAGTCTACAGCCGCTCTCTGTTAGAAAATGAGGAGATCAAGAGGCAATCCAAGAACTTCTCCACAAGGGGCACATACATCCCATATCATTGCCTTGTGGGATCCCAATCGTGCTGGTGTAGAATAAAGACGGGACCTGGCGACTCTACATTGATTACCAAGCCCTGAATAAAATCATAGGCCAAAACCGGTACCCGATTCCCCAAATTTACGACCTCCTTGATTAGCTTACGAGGGCCAAATAATTCATTAAGATTGATCTAAAGGCTGGCTACCACTAGGTACTAATAGAACAAATAGATGTATGGAAGACCACCTTCAAGTCAAAAGAAGGTCTTTTTGAATGACTGGTCATGCCCTTTGGTTTGAAAAATGCTCCAAAAACTTTTATGAGGATGATGGACGATATCCTACGACCTTTCACCAATACTTTTGTAGTGGTGTATTTGGATGACATCCTCGTCTACAAAAATACTTGGGTGGAACACTTGTAGCATATTCAGCAGGATCTGCACACCCTACGTCAGCATAAACTATATGCAAACTTGGAAAAATGCACCTTCAGCATGGACAAGGTCCATTACTTAGGCTACATCATTGATCGGAATGGTGTGCATGTGGATCCAGCCAAGATCTTGATCATCCGTGACTAGCCAACCCTAACCACACTCACTGAACTTCAGAGATTCTTGGGCCTTGACAATTTCTATCACAGGTTCGTGTTGGGATTCTCTCATATCACATGGGCCCTTAGCCAAGTAACTAGGGGTGGTGGTAAGGAAAAATTTGTCTGGGACATGTCCCAACAAAAAGACTTCGATGACTTGAAGAAGCGTTTTTGTTCATCCTAGGTACTTTCATTACCGGACCTCCAACATTCCTTTGATATTGAGACAGATGCTTCAAACTATGTTGTGGGTGCCATTCTCACTCAACATGACCACCCTATGGAATATCATAGTGAGACACTATCAGATGTTGTCTGTAAGTACCCTACTTATGACAAAGAAATGTAATCCATTTTTGAAGCCTACTTCCATTGGAGACATTACATTCATGGGAAGGAGACAATCATCCACACTGATCACAAGCCACTACAATTCATGCAAACCCAAGGAAAATTGTAGAATGACCACCATCAGAAGTGGTCCACATACTTACAGCAGTTCCACCTCAACATCAAGCATAAAATAGGAAGTACCAACCGAGTTGTTGATTTCCTCAGTCGACCTCCAGTCACGACACTCACCACGATGTTATAATCTTGCATCCATGAGACCTCCAGATGGCCCCACCTCTATGAGACATAACCTAACTTCTCCACCTCCTACAAAATGTTGGGCACCAACTCAGTGGTCACTAATTTCCATCGTCAAGATGGGTTGTGTGTTGTCTGGGCCATCTCTATGTTCCATCAAGCGAGCGCACGGAGCTGATCTAGGAAGCTCACTATAGTCGGGTGGAAGGACACTTTGGCATCGAAAAGACAGTGGCAGTGCTGCAGAAACATTTCTATTAGTCGAATCTTTGAAAGGATTTCAACAAGTATATCAGGTCCTGCACCACCTGTGCTATTTCCAAAATGACCACTAAGAAACAGGGCCTGTACACCCATCTTCCTACTCTTGACAGGCCATGGGAATCCATCTCAATGGGCTACATGTCAATCCTCCCATCCACCAAGAGAGGAAGTGACTATTTCTTGTGGTTGTTGATCACTTTTTCAAGATGGTGATTCTAGCCGCCTGCAAGAAGAACATCACAGAAGAAGCCACTACCAATCTCTTCTTTGAACGAGTATGGGTACATTTTTGGATCCCACAAACCATTATCTCAGACCATGACAGTCGAATCCTCATCACATTCTGGTCGAGCCTCTGGTCACTATTGGATACCAAGCTCACCAAATCCATTTCCTTCCACCCCCAGACAGATAGCCAAATTAAGGTCGTCAATCATATGATCGTACATATATTACACATGTATAATTCAAAACACCCCACACATGGGATGATATTATTCCCTATGTCCAACATAGCTACAACCAAGCCTTGCATAGCTCAACTGGCCATAGGACCTTTCAGGTGGGGTTAAGATTCCAACCATTGGGCCCCATGGATGTTGCACTACCCCCAGTGACCACCTCGGTCGACTCTTCCCCTGCTCCACTAGAAGATGAAAAATCCACCTAGTTCATTGAGTGGATCTAGCACATCTGCCAACTGGTTCATGATATTCTATAGAAGTCTAATGCCAAGTATAAGCAACGCTATGATCAACGTTGGGTGCCACATAAGTTTCAGGTGGGAGACAAAGTTTGGTTGCACTTGTAGAAAAAATGACTTACAAGGCCCCATAAAAATCTTCGCCCACTCTATTATGGTCCATACACCATCACCAAGGTTTTGGGTGACAATGAGTTTGAGCTCAACATTCCCCCTTTCCTTGGCCTACACCTAGTCTTCAACGTGGCTCTCCTTCGGCCATATTTCCCACTCTTATTGGACACCTCAGAGATAGCAGAGAAATTAACACGAACATAGCTCAACCCTCAATGTATGCACTAGGAATTGAGTGATCATATTGTGGATACACATATCAAGGGCACTCGACAATAAAAGATCCATCTTTATTGAGTTGTCAAAGCAGTGCAACTCCTGCACTAGGGCAAGTGGCTCACCCAGGGCCAAATTCAGCAGGAATTTCCTCATTTGATGGGGGAACTCAACACAATGGATACAATTTATTCCTAAGGAGGGAATATTGATTTAGGTGGATATCAGTGGCTACCCACATTTTCCAACTCGCTCAAAATAGTTTTCTGTCAATTTTGGCAATTTACTATTTTTAGCAGTTTTTAACTTTCGGAGCCATTTTGAGGGCATAAATGAAGGTTTTTTCTGGATCGATCTTCTCAATGATATTCGAAGGCTCTTATTGACCCCCAAAATGAATCTCCTTGAAAATATCTTTCCAATGGGCTATCATGCGCCTAAAACGAAGATCATATGCAAAAGTTACAACCCCGGGAAGTTGATGTACTAACTTACCCAAACAGGGCCCACATGACTTTTGGTGCTTCATCTTCTAGGGTTAGGTTTTTGGATGTCTAAGGTTTTTGGCATTATTGTTTAGTGTAAAAATTCCTTCATAGACTCATTTTAATCATCTTCTTGCTAATGAGTGCAACCATCACATATCTTCTCAGAGATAAGTCGCCACCATTCCAGCAAGCATGTTTTTCCACTGCATTTTACAGTTTCAGCATATTTCCTTATTGAATATAAAACCAGTTTTATTGTATCTCTGTTATTCTTTGTTAAGCATCTTTTAACAATTTGTATTCATTTCATTCTACTCATAAAATCTGGATCACCAACTAGCCAAAAATCATCTCTCTTGACAATCCAACCGAGGTTGACCCCTCTCTCATCCTGATGAATACTCTCAAACCATGCAACGCTAATGTTCCCCTCTTTACGCATAATTGTCAAACTAAGCATGAAATTTCCACCCTCATTTTGGACAATGACAGCCAAAATAATCTTGTATCCCAATACTTAGTCCAGCGCTTGCAACTTCCCACCACTCCTCCCTCTGATACATATCAACATGGCTAGGTACAAAAGGACTTCCCTCGCATTAGTGTCACCCGATGTTGTGCCATAACGTTTTCTATTGGACCTTTCTAAGATATTGTGTTATGTGATTTCTCACCCTTAAATTGTGTTGACTTTCTTCTAGGCCTCCCTTACCAGTAAGAAAGGAACATTATGTACCATGTGAAATCTCATCAGTACCACCTACAACAAGAGGGGTGCACCTATGTTCTTAACTAAGTTTCTCTTAAATCCACTCTGCCTCTTAATAGTAAAGTAACATTTAAGAAATTCAATACCTCTGTGTTTATTTAACCTTGTTAAACCAGATAACCTCACCAATCCTGCACCCTAGAAATAAATCCCCTTGTCCATGAATTTGTAGATGTTTTTACTCAACCCAGGGGCTTGCCCCCATATCGATCCATTGAACACATTATTGATCTCATTTATGGTGCCTCCTTTCCCAATGCACCATCCTATCTCCTTGCTACCCTAGAGGTTGCAAAAATCCAATGCCAAATTGGCCAACTACTAGAATCTGACCATATTCAACTCTCCTCATATCGTTATGCATCTATGAAATTTATTATTCACAAAAAGGAACCTGTAGAATAATGTCTAGTTACATATTACCACGCCCTTAATAAATCCACCATTAAAAATCGATATCCCTTACCCCAAATTGGGGATTTTTTGGACAACTTACAAGGGGCCTCCTTTTTAACCAAGATGGACTTAAAAATCGGATATCATCAAGTGCACATGAAGGAAACAAACATCTAGAAAACATCATTCAAGATTGAGTTTGGTCTTTATGAGTGATTTCTCATGCTATTTGAGTTGACCATTGCACCAACAACATTCATGAGGTTAATCAATGACATATTTCAGACTCACTTGGGTAATTGTTTTGTGATTTATTTTGATGCTATATTGGTTTTCAACATGTCCTCAGAAGAGCATCTTCAACATGTTTGCAACGTGCTTGATTTACTTCAAGCATATAAGATTTGGGTGAAGGAAAATAATTCCTACTTTGGAAAAACATCAGTTTACTATTTAGGATTCATTTTGGAGAGAACAATGGTGCTTCCAAATACCTCTCAAGTATAGGATTTAGCTAAATGGCGAGCACCCTCCAATGCACATGCACTCAAAACTTTTATGGGAAACATTAATTTCTATAGGAAATTTGTCTCCCAATTATCACAGCTAGCTCATCCTTTACATTAATTATCTAATCAAGAAAAATTCATGTGGAATGCAGAGGCTTGGATCCACTTTGAGAAGCTCAAGACAATTTTGTGCTCTGCTCTTGTCCTGAGATTGTCAGATTTTGAAAAACCATTCAAAATTCAGATGGATGCATCTTAGTTCTCTATTGGGGTTGTACTTAAACAGGGATCTCACCCAGTGGCCTACCATTCAGAGACCATTTCATCATCCAAAGTCAAATAAAACACCTATGACAAAGAATTATATAGCTTGGTGTGGGATTTGAAGTAGTGGTGTCATTATATTCTAGGAAAAGAAACCATTCTGCATATATATAACCATTGCCTCATCTTCATCAACTCACAGAGTAAAATGCATGAACAACAACTTCTGAAGTGGGAAGAATGCATACAATAGTTCCATATTGTCATTAAGTACAGGAAAGGGTTCACAAACAAGTTGGCAGACTTGTTAAGTAGACCACCTCATCAAGTCATTAATATCTTAGAGGTGTGGTGTGCAACATATGAAGGATGGAAGGAAATGTATGCAACAAATCTTTGCTTCAAATAAATTTAGGCAGCTCTACAACAACTGAAAATCATCAATCAAATGCCCTTTCTTGATTATACCATCTAGGCTGGTTGGCTCTACTGATTGAACCAACTATGTGTGCCACAGTACGGGGATCGTCTAATTATTATCATGGATGAGCATGCCTCTTCATGAGGGGGCCATTTAGGTATAGCCAAGACAATTCTGAACCTCCAACACCTCTTCTATTGGCTGACTCTGTCTAAACAAGTTGAGAAATTCATTCACAGCTACTCATTATGTTCCCAAAGTAAGACTTTTAATAAAAAAACATGGTTTGTATCAAACTTTATTGATTCCATCCCTCCCATGGGAATCTATTTCCATGGACTTTTTGAGTGGCATGCATACCACTTTGTGAAAGCATGATGCAATTTAGGTAGTAGTCTGTCATTTTTCAAAGATGGTGCTCTTTCTCCCCTGCCATATAACTACTTTTGGTTCTCAAACTATTGATATTTTCTTCCAACATATTTGGCCACACTTTAGACTTCCCATTAGCATTATTTCGGATAGAGACTCTCGCTTCCTTATCATTTTATGGTGCAATCTCTAGGCATTGTTAGGTTGTCATATTTGTTTCTCCACTGCATTTCACCCCAGACCGATGGGAGGAAAGAGGTGGTAAATCGTACCTTGGAACACTCCCTCCATAGCTATTTTTTCTAAAATAAGTAGTGGGATTCAAACTTGCATATCATAAAACACAACTACAATGGAGCCACACACTCTTCAACGGGGTTATTACCATTCGAGGTTTGTCTTTATTTCCATCCCTTTTCACCCTCAGAGATGTATCTTACTCTTTCTCCTTCTGGATCGGCACATCAACAACAGGAACAAAAGGAAACACACAATTTTATTCATAGTTTATCATAGTTCCGCACTCAGGTTGTAGTTTCCTTGAAAGCATCCCAAGACCAGGCCAAACAACGCTATGATAAGCACTGCATTGCTTTGACATTTCAGTCGGGTGATCGAGTGTGGATCCTACTGGATAAGCAATGCTTCAAAATATGTCATCATAAGTTGCATCCATTGAGGTACATCCCATCCACAATCTTGGAATGCATTCGTGAGAATGTGTATTGTTTGGACTTCCCCACATAGTTGGGCATAGATGATGTGTTGAACGTGAATTACTTGATGTTGTTTGAGCCTCCATTCTTGAAGAGGAAATAAAATTTCAACATCCAGCAGACAATATTTCTTATTTTCATCCTTCTCTACTTGATAATAAAATTTTGGATGTATCGACCAGGACAACATGTCAGTAATAGGATGTTTCATATCTGGTCGGTAAAAAGGGAGAAACCCTAGCTCAAGCCAAATGGATGCCAGTCGAGACCATGCAACGTAAGTTTCCTCAGTTGTTGGTAGAAGCAAGGATGCTTCTGGATCTAAACAAGGAGGAATTGGGCCACCAAGAAGGGATCCCCCCTTCCTTTTCCAATCAGCAGGAGAGAATTAGTATGTATTTATTAATTACTATTGCAATCTTCTCTCGCCAATCCATTTGAGCATGGTGCTTCTGAATAATAGTTATTATGTCATTTTGTGTCAGTAAGTAACTTTGTAAGCATCCATTGCCAGTCCAGTTGAGGAAGGTGCTTCCTAAAAAAGTTTAGTATGCCAGTCATGTCAGTCAGCTACTGCAATTCTAGTCAAGCAGGGCATTGCAAAAATACATAAACAGTAAGTAACTTTGTAAGCATCCATCGCCAGTCCAGTTGAGGAAGTCGCTTCCTAAATAAGTTTAGTTTGTCAGTCATGTCAATCAGCTACTGCAATTCTAGTCGAGCAGGGTGTTGCAAAAATACATAAACAACTTCTTTTGTAACTGCAAATAATGTTGAGGAAAAAGTCACCCTGCATAAGATTAAAGGGCAACCCTCTCTCACTTAATAGAGTGATGGTAACTTTTTGTGTCATGTATATTTTGTTTCATGCTTGTTGTGTTTTCCGTGTGTTCCTCTCTATTGTTTTGTTTTTCCTATGCACTCAGTTTCTGCTGGTGCACCCTTCTCATCTAAATGGAAAATCAAATATTAACCTAATCAGATGGGAAGAGTCATTAACAACATGCAAAATCAACAATAAAGGTTGAAAATTCAGTAGTGATAACTATTAATTCGACAATAACAAGAGTAATTCAACATATTCAACAATACATATGACAGCAACAATGTTCCACTAGAATCCATCCCCACCCTTGGGTCAATGCCCTTCCATTTCAACTAAGATAAGAAATAGACAATCCATATAATATAATAAAACCTAATTTGATAGGATGGACAATTCTTGCTTCTTTTATTAGAGGAATACTTTAAAGTGAAAAAACTAACCATTACACTTACACAAACAAAAGTAATTATACACACTTTCTCCCCCGTAGATGACTCTTAAAACATTGAATTCGTTAAGAAATAGGCAACTGAGATCCTGCATGCCCTAAGTGGTTTATATCCTTTATCTATCTATATCTATCTCTTATCCATTTAAAATGATTATGAGAAAATTATGCAAGAGATTATGGGTGACTTGTCGTTTTGTAAAATTATTATGGAGAAATTATGCAACGAAATATTGGTGGCTCATCTCGTTTTTAGAAGAATAAATGAAACTTGACTGTGGTTGTTCTTAGGATGCGTATGAAACTTTTTTTCCAAATGAAAATTAGCAC
>JASDQU010101014.1:166873-181501 GCA_032191745.1 Picea mariana
AAAACCTTCGAGTTTTCTGTCTTTGGACTCGTTAAAGAACACATCGACAGACCCATATGGGACCGAACCCTTACTTCTTCTGGTTCGTTAAACAAAGGAAGAGGAACTTACCTAAGGTGAGTTATATCGAGCATGTGTTATCCTCCTCGAGCTCATTAAATTAAAAAGAGGTACTCATCTATTTGGATGGGGGAAAAATTGAAAGGAGCAAGCCGAGCAGTCTCTTGAGAACATCATCCAACATTTCTTAGAGTCGCCCTTGAACACAGCACTTTGTCACTTTGCACATATCATCATCCACCGAACCTCTGCACTGAGCCAATCCTCTGAGTTTTCTTTTACTCCTCTGGGTCACCCGACGCAAGTCATAGTATCCACTGCATAGTTTTGGTCCATTTTATGTTTTGCTACGGTGCCTCAGTGTTCAAGGAAAGTATCCACCTCGAGAGTCAGCCATCCCAAATATCTTGCCTCAAAACCTGTGTCAATCCATGTCCATTTGATCTACCAATTACATCTCTGTGTTTGTTTCATGTCGTTGATGGGGGATACATCAAGGCCCTCCCTCGACGAGTCTATTCCTGTCAACTCCAACACATTATCCAGGAATTAGACTTACAAACCACTTAGTACTTTGGGACTTGCATGCCTCAATGGCAGGCCTCCTCACATCTGACAGTGGGTTTACATCATTGACCCCTGATCGAATGATTCCACGGATGTTCGACCTCAGCTCATTTATTCACATTCGCTGGAATGTACTAGGGTACCTTGGGAATCATCGACATTAATGGTGATCTCCCTCGCACTTGTTAACGGTTCACATTATTGACCGGTAATCAAGTGGTTTCTGCCATGTTCGACGTCAGGACATCTATTCACATGGTCAGAATCGTACCGCATTGGGATTGGTAAGAAGACCCTGGGTTGAGTGACCACTTTGACATATACCTTGCCCAGGTTGCGAAGGAGTTTTTATTGGACAAGAACACATACACTGTCACATAGATCCACTTTGTATTGGTCGTGGCTATGTCTTGTCATCTCGTAGATCCACTGTGTATTCTTCGTGGTTACGATCAGTCCGAGTCATTAGAGTATAGATCCACATTGTATATTTGGTGGATATACATTTTTATCAATACAATTATGGATCCGCGGTGTATTTTATGGTGGCCATATTCTGATGAGTCTTGAATCATCCAAGCATAGGTATGCCTGCCTTGGGTTTTGAAATATGTCATGATATTTGTTGGATGTTTATGTGCAGCTTCCGTCAGGTTCTCCGAGTCTATACCCTTGCTTGAGCATCTACAAAGTATTTTAGTTATCAGTTGGCATCTTCTAACTTCATACTTTGGGGGGCATTCTGTTACACGTCAAAATTTCTCAGCTGGATAAGTATCACATTGTCCCTCTCAATTGTTGTAAGTGTCGCATCTCCCCTACAACTTTCGCAAGTGTCGCAAGTTGGTCACTAGTATCGCAAAGGATGTTCAGACATATTGCCATGATAACGACACTAAGGAGGCACTTATAACATCTCACATGACTGATTTGAAGGAGGAGAACTGGTTTACTGAAGTCAAACAACTCTTGACACCTGAAAGGAACTCTGAAACAAAGGTTTTGAGGGGGAGCACTCCCCTACTTCAGCTCTAGAAGCGTTGGCGCTCCCCTATAATTCTTCAGGGAGTGTTATAATGCTCCCCATCCCCCTTTGAAGGAGCGTTTCCCATCTTGAGAGCGTTGGCGCTTCCCCAAGGCTCACCAGGGAGCGCTACAACACTCTGATGCCCCTTCTAAGGGAGCACTGCCTAATCTGAGGTAGTAGTTGGCCCGTTGAGGAGAATAAGGGGAGGATCTTTCGAGATTAGGAGGCAGTTGTGCTCGAATTCTTGGTTTCATCAAGAGATCCCTGATATAAGGAGAAGGTTCCCAACTTGTTCTAAAGATAAATCAAGAGGTTAAGCTTCTCTTAACCTATATAAACAGGTTCTATGATGGTGGAAAGGGGGAAGAACTGAATACATGAAACGTATGATCTTGGAGGAAACTCATAGTCAGCCAAAAGAGAGTGATCAGTGAAGCTGTTTTTATCCAGATTGTGGATCTTTCAGGCAAGGGTTAGATGAAGAGGACTTTACTAAGCCGTCGCATTCGCATCTACGATTGTAAGTACTGTTGTTGTTATTCTCATCAATATGACACGCTTGGCCTGTTTCTTTCTAGTTTGTGTCTGATGTCACATGAACTTATCATTTAGTGATAGATCCGTTTTTAAGATAATATCAATAGAGTAGGAAGCGGTTGTATCTTGTTTTTTCCACAGGGTCCAGCGAAGAGCAAAGGATTGGAGCGCAACTCGGAGCGTGCAGGGACAAACGTCGATAACAGGTACTTCTATCATCCTTCCTTCTCATGTGTTAATTTAGATAGATTTGAAAGAAATTCAGTGTCCATGATAAGCATTTTTCTGTCTAGGGTTAAGGTCAAGCTCTAGAGGTGATCCACCTGTCCGCATGGATATTTTCCTACAACAATGTCTCACCCTTAAATTGTGTCGACTTTCTTCTAGGCCTCCCTTACTAGTAAGAAAGGAAAATTGTGTACCATGTGAAATCTCATCAGTACCACCTACAACAAGAGGGGTGCACCTATGTTCTTAACTAATTTTCTTTTAAATCCACTCTTCCTCTTAATAGTAAAGTAACATTTAAGAAATTCAATACCCACAAATAAGTTTCTCTGTGTTTATTTAACCTTGTTAAACCAGATAACCTCACCATTCCTGCAACCTAGAAATAAATCCCCTTCTCCATGAATTTGTAGATGTTTTTACTCAATCCATGGGCTTGCCCCCATCTCGATCCATTGAAAAGACTATTGATCTCATTTATGGTGCCTCCTTTCCCAATGCACCATCCTATATCCTTGCTACCCGAGAGGTTGCAAAAATCCAATGCCAAATTGGCCAACTACTAGAATCTAATTGTTGAGCTCTAAAGATGTCTAAAAACAACCTTAGTTTAACATTAATTTATCAACCCAAGGATTCATCTTTTATCTCAAAGAATATCGACAAAGTCTATGCAGATAGCTTATAGAGGCTAAAAGTCAATCAAAATAATATCATGAAATGTGGGAAAAAGGAAGATATTTACTTCTAAATAACCAAAAAGTCAATCAAAATAATATCATGAAATGTGGGAAAAAGGAAGATATTTATACCTTTTTCATAACCTAACACTGACCATATTCAACTCTCCTCATATCGTTATGCATCTACGAAATTTATTATTCACAAAAAGGAACCTGTAGAATAACGTCTAGTTACATATTACCACGCCCTTAATAAATCCACCATTAAAAATCTATATCCCTTACCCCGAATTGAGGATTTGTTGGACAACTTACAAGGGGCCTCCTTTTTCACCAAGACGGACTTAACAATCGGATATCATCAAGTGCACATGAAGGAAACAAACATCTAGAAAACATCATTCAAGATTAAGTTTGGTCTTTATGAGTGATTTCTCATGCCATTCAGGTTCACCATTGCACCAACAACATTCATGAGGTTAATCAATGACATATTTAGGACTCACTTGGGTAATTTTTTGTGATTTATTTTGATGATATATTGGTTTTCAACATGTCCTCAGAAGAGCATCTTCAACATGTTCGCAACGTGCTTGATTTATTGCAAGCATATAAGATTTAGGTGAAGGAAAATAATTCCTACTTTGGAAAAACATCAGTTTACTATTAGGATTCATCTTGGAGAGAACAATGGTGCTTCCAAATACCTCTCAAGTACAGGAATTAGCTAAATGGCGAGCACCCTCCAATGCAGATGCACTCAAAAATTTTGTGGGAAACATTAATTTCTATAGGAAATTTGTCTCCCAATTCTCACAGTTGGCTCATCCTTTACATTAATTATCTAATCAAGAAAAATTCATGTGTAATGCAGAGGCTCGGATCCACTTTGAGAAGCTCGAGACATTTTTATGCTCTTCGCTTGTCCTGAGATTGTCAGATTTTGAAAAATCGTTCAAAATTCAGATAGATGCATCTTAGTTCTCTATTGGGGTTGTAATTAAACAAGGATCTCATCTAGTGGCCTACCATTCAGAGACCATTTCATAGTCCAAAGTCAAATAAAACACCTATGACAAAGAATTATATAGGTTGGTGTGGGATTTGAAGTAGTGGTGTCATTATATTCTATGAAAAGAAACCATTCTACATATATATAACCATCCCCTCATCTTCATCAACTCATAGAGTAAAATGCATGAAAAACAACTTCTGAAGTGGGAAGCATACATACAATAGTTCCATCTTGTCATTAAGTACAAGAAAGGGGTCACAAACAAGTTGGCAGACTTGTTAAGTAGACCACCTCATCAAGTCATTCATATCTTAGAGGTGTGGTGTGCAACATATGAAGGATGGAAGGAAATGTATGCAACAAATCTGTGCTTCAAATAAATTTAGGCATTTCTACAACAACTGAAAATCATCAATCAAATGCCCTT
This sequence comes from Picea mariana, assembly GCA_032191745.1. Classification (NCBI taxonomy): domain Eukaryota; kingdom Viridiplantae; phylum Streptophyta; class Pinopsida; order Pinales; family Pinaceae; genus Picea; species Picea mariana. The sequence continues at coordinate 171,418 of JASDQU010101014.1, forward strand.
TCTTGATTATACCATCTAGGTTGGTTGGCTCTACCGATTGAACCAACTATGTGTGCCACAGTAGGAGGATCGTCTAATTATTATCATGGATGAGCATGCCTCTTCATGAGGGGGCCATTTAGGTATAGCCAAGACAATTCTCAACCTCCAACACCACTTCTATTGGTCGACTATGTCTAAACAAGTGGAGAAATTCATTCGCACCTGCTCATTATGATCCCAAAGTAAGACTTCTAATCATAAACATGGTTTGTATCAAACTTTATTGATTCCATCCCTCCCATGGGAATCTATTTCCATGGACTTTTTGAGTGGCATGCATACCACTTTGTGAAAGCATGATGCAATTTAGGTAGTATTCTGTCATTTTTCAAAGATGGCGCTCTTTCTCCCCTGCCATATAACTACTTTTGGTTCTCAAACTATTGATATTTTCTTCCAACATATTTGGCCACACTTTGGACTACCCATTAGCATTATTTCGAATAGAGACTCTCACTTCCTTATCATTTTATGGTGCAATCTCTAGGCATTTTTAGGTTGTCATATTTGTTTCTCCACTGCGTTTCACCCCAGACCGATGGGAGGACAGAAGTGGTAAATCGTACCTTGGAACACTCCCTCCATAGCTATTTTTTGAAAAACAAGTAGTGGGATTCAAACCTCCATATCATAAAACACAACTACAATGGATCCACAACTCTTCAACGGGGTTATTACCATTCGAAGTTTTTCTTTATTTCCATCCCTTTGCACCCTCAGAGATGTATATTACTCTTTCTTCTTCTGGATCGACACATCAACAACAGGAACAAAAGGAAACACACCATTTTATTCATATTTTATCATAGTGCCACACTCAGGTTACAGTTTCCTTGAAATCATCCCAAGACCATGCCAAACAATGCTATGATAAGCACTGCATTGCTTTGACATTTCAATCGGGTGATCGAATGTGGATCCTACAGGATAAGAAATGCTTCAAAATACACCATCATAAGTTGCATCCATTGAGGTACATCCCATCCACAATCTTAGAATGCATTCATGAGAATGTGTATTGTTTGAACTCGCCCACACAGTTGGGCATACATCATGTGTTGAACGTGAATTACTTGATGTTGTTCGAGCCTCCATTCTTGAAGAGGAAATAAAATTTCAACATCCAGTAGAAAATATTTCTTATTTTCATCCTTCTCTACTTGATAATAAAATTTTGGACGTATCGACCAGGACAACACGTCAGTAATAGGATGTTTCATATCTAGTCGGTAAAAAGGGATAAACCCAAACTCAAGCCAAATGGATGCCAGTCGATACCATGCAACGTAAGTTTCCTCAGTTGTTGGTAGAAGCAAGGATGCTTCTGGATCTAAACAAGGAGGAATTGGGCCACCAAGAAGGGATCCCCCTTCCTTTTCCAATCAACAGGAGAGAATTAGTATGCATTTATTAATTACTATTGCAATTTGCTCTCGCCAATCCATTTGAGCATGGTGCTTATGAATAATAGTTATTATGTCATTTTATATCAATAAGTAAATTTGTAAGCATCCATCGCCAGTCCAGTTGAGGAAGGCGCTTCCCAAATAAGTTTAGTATGTCAGTCATGTCAGTCAGCTACTGCAATTCTAGTTGAGCAGGGCATTGCAAAAATACATAAACAACTTCTTTTGTAACTGCAAATAATGTTGAGGAAAAATTCACCCTGTGTAAGATTAAAGGGCACCCCTCTCTCACTTAATAGAGTGATGGTAACTTTTTGTGTCATATATATTTTGTTTCATGCTTGTTGTGTTTTCTGTGTGTTCCTCTCTATTGTTTTGTTTTTCCTATGCACCCAGTTTCTGCTAGTGCACCCTTCTCATCTAAATGGAATATCAAATATTAACCTAATCAGATGGGAAGAGTCGTTAACAACATGCAAAATCAACAATAAAGGTTGAAAATTCAGTAGTGATAACTATTAATTCAACAATAACAAGAGTAATTCAGCATATTCAACAATACATATGACAGCAACAATGTTGCACTAGAATACATCCCCACCCTTGGGTCAATGCCCATTCCATTTCAACTAAGATAAGAAATAGACAATCCATATAATATAATAAAACCTAATGTGATAGGATGGACAATTCTTGTTGCTTTTATTAGAGGAATACTTTAAAGTGAAAAAACTAACCATTACACTTACACAAACAAAAGTAATTATACACACTTTCTCCCCCATAGATGACTCTTAAAACATTGAATTTCTTAAGAAATAGGCAATTGAGACCTTGCATGCCCTAAGTGATTTATATCCCTTATCTATCTATATCTATCTCTTAACCATTTAAAATGACTATGAGAAAATTATGCAAGAGATTATGGGTGACTTGTCGTTTTGTAAAATTATTATGGAGAAATTATGCAACGAAATATTGGTGGCTCATCTCGTTTTTAGAAGAATAAATGAAACTTGACTGTGGTTGTTCTTAGGATGCGTATGAAACTTTTTTTCCAAATGAAAATTAGCACAAAATTATATTCAGATATAATTTTTTTTACATAATAACATCCAAGGCCATAGCCCATTCTATAAGCATGATTGAATATAAGCTTTATCAAACATAGAAAGCTTACATATAGTGATTAATTAGATACATTGAAGGTAAAACCATACAAAAAAGGAAATACATATCCTTCAGGAGTTTAATAACATGTCTGAACTAGAATACATAAAACTGGAAATAATATCTCGCTCAAAACTGGAAAGTAATCAGAAAATTAACAAATGATTCATTTGACCTGCTCCACCAGGTTCCCATCAATAATAAGATATCTTGCCTTCAAGCACCAGAAGGGCTTCTTTTGATAACTTATCTTCCTCTTTCTTGAAGTCTCTATAAATGTGGTGGAAGCTAATAGCCTGGAACTTCTTTATTAGATCTTTTGTACGAATCTTCCAACCTTCAATGGAACATGCCTTTAGTTGTCCTTTGTCATTGAGCCAATCAATAATCAATTTGGAATCTCCAAAAGCTTGTAATTTAGGGAGAGATAGATGGCTAGCTAAGGCAAGTGTCGCCCAAATACCCAAGAGTTATGCCTTTGTATTGGTGCCCTCTCCATAATTAATATGCCATATATAAATAAGGAATGTTTTTATAACACCCCCTTCCCCAAAAGAATTTTTATCACTTTGTGCTGCCCCATCAAAAAACGTTATGGAAAAACCATCTGAATACAGAATCATACATTCTTTAATAGGAACATGAACTTGATTCAACAATTGAAGCTTATAAAGACCCAATACCTTAGAAATCACTGAATGTACTGAGGGAGTCAAATTCACAAATGTAGCTCTGTTCCTCTCAAGCCATAGAAACCAACAAGTAATAGCTGCAAGAGAAGGAGAAACAACTTTTTCTTTAACCCAATGATAGAAACAGTCAAAAATATTTTTACCTTCCCACTTCCACATAATTTTTTAAGTATACTTAATTATTTCCCATATCCTTTTTGTGAACACACAGTCTATAAAAAGATGATTGATATCATCTGTATTTATCTTGCATAAGACACAAAGGCTAGGACCTTCCCAGCCTTTCATTTGTAAGCTATCCCATGTTTAAAAAAAATTGTTCAATAGCCATCCATATAAAAAGTTTGATCTTTAATTGAATATCCCACTTCCAAATTTTATGCCTCCATTGATCCTTATACTGAATATTAAGAGTAGAAAAAAGAGTCGTATTAGCATTTTTTACTGATAAAATGTCTGACGAATCACCTCTAGTCCACATTCATTGATCTAGATTGTCTCTAATAGAAACTCCAACTCCTATAATTTATTTACGAAATATATCCCACTCTACTGCTAGATTACCAGTCAAACCCAGATCTGTGCTTCTAATAATTTCCAGTAAGATCAGTAGAGTCATGAACTGTCTTTGCTTGAGATAAAACAAAAATATTTTCCTTGCGAAGATGATCAATAAGATCTCGAGACAACAAAGATCTTCCACCCAAACCCAGAATATGATCTCTGCCTAATGAAATGAGACAACTTGAACCCGACAACCAACTTAACCAATGCGCTATGATGTGAATAGATCTTAACAAATTATTCCAAATCCTGGATGTTGAATTATGTTTGAAAGAAGTCGATCTGAGCCAATTAATAATAGTTGAATGCTTTGAATATTTATCCTTAATAATCTTATGTCAGATACCATCCCGAGACAGAACACGCTAGAGGGTGTTTGCATTCAACGCTACATTGAAGTGAAACAAGTTACGAAATCCCAACCTCCACAAGACTTAGGACGAGATAATACATCCCATCTACAAAGATGGTAGTGATTGGAATCATTGTGTCCTTTCCACAAGAAATTGAACATTAATTTACAGATTTTCTTAATGATTGTTCACAGGATAAGTTCCATAGAGATCCAGTAAATCGATTGACTCTCCAGTACCAATTTGAGAAGAATAAAATGGTTTCCCAAGGATAGCCACTTAAAACCTGTATGCAATGCTGAAAAAGTGAACGGGAGAAAGGATCTGAAAGGAGTGAGCTCTGAGTCTGATAGTATTTACTTAAAGACTCGACGCTTTACAAAATAAAACAATTAGATTTTCTATCTCTCTACACTCTTGTAGATCAGCCTTAATCAAGATTAGAACATCATCCACAAAAAATAAATGTAGAATGTTTATCAATCTAGAAACTTGTATTCCAGTTAACTTTTTCTCCTCTTTTCTCTTTTTTAATAAGAGGTTGAGTCCTTCCATAATCAGGATAAATAATAATGGAGATAGTGGGAAACCCTGTCGCAATCCACGACCGCTTCAGAAGAAATTTGTAGGCTTCCCATTGATTAATACAACATAAGTAGGAGAAGTTACACAACTCATAATCCACTTTGTCATATGTATGCCAAAAACTACTTGAATTAAAATCATATGGAGAAAGTCTCAATCTATGCAGTCATAGGCTTTGCGCAAATCCAGTTTTAATACCAAAGATTTTGTTTTATTTTTTGATATACTATGTAGACATTCATGGGTTGTACCAATAGCATCCTGAATCCTTCTACCTTTTAGAAACCCTATATGCTCCTCTGATAGATTGCAAAACAAAATAGGTTTTATCCTATTGGCGATGAATTTGGATATCAGTTTGTAACAAAGATTCCATAATGAAATAGTTCTATAATCCTCGAAATTTTTTGGATTGTTTTCTTTAGGAATTAAAGTTAGCAAGGTGGAATTTAAGCTTCCACGAATAATTTCCAATTTCCTAGATTCCTCAACCATCTGCACAAGATCCTCGCGCACCAAATCAAAATAAGTTGAGAAGAATTCCACTGTCCAGCCATCCGGGCCTAGACTCTTATCTCTTTTGAACAAAGCTAAGACTTCTTTAATTTCACCAGCAGTCATCGACTCAACTAAAGCACTTGCCTCATCATCAAGAACCATCCTAAGGAATAGATTAGTAACTTCAAATGTTTCATTTGTATAAGAATCTGCGTGAGCCTTGAATAAATTTTTGAAATTTTATGCGACCACATCCTTAATTTCATTATGTCCTATGTGCCCATTGCCTTCTTCATCAATTATTTCCCAGATGTGTTTGTGAATGCGTATGTGATTTGCAAATTGACGAAAAAAATTAGTGTTACGATCACCACTATTTATCCAAATCGCTCTGCTTCGGTGACACCATTTTTCATCATTGATACTAAGAAACTTGTTCCTTTCCCTCTCTAAATTTTCAAGAAGGATTTCTTTATGTTCTTGAGAGTAATCCTCCACAAAATTTAAGAAAGCATCTTTGATCTGTGATTCCAGATAAACCATACGCTTCATCAGAATGCCTTCTCTCTGCTTAAACCAATCTTTTGTCTATCTTTTTAGATCTTTTAACTTCCATACCAATCTACGTTGGCAACCCAATTCTGTATTGTATTTTGGATCCTTCCAAACCTTATAAACTATAGCCTTGTAATCATCATCAAATACCCAGAGCGAATTGAGCTTAAAGGGATATGATCTATGTACATCGACGAAGTATCCAACTGAAGAATTATTGGAGCATCATCCGATATGAACAGATACTCCACCCAGGTGCAATATAGGCCGCTTGTAAATAATAATCCTTTAGAGACAATACATCTGTCTAGTCTTTTTGCAATAGCATGTATCCCCTGACGACCATTCCTCCATGTAGGAACCACCTTGTCTTGGCGTAAATCCACAAGATTTTTTGATTGAAGCATTAACATGTAATAATCTGCCAAAGGACCTGAAGAGTTAGTACCTCCCCAAACTTCATCTGACGAAAGCGTGATATTAAGATCACCAACTAGGATCAAATTGTCAATAGATAGTAAACCATTATCATCCAAATGATCCCAGAAAGCTCATCTTTTTTAGCATGGCCCATATACATTAAGAAGAGATAGAGACTTCTGAGTTGTGATAAAAAAAAAAATTGGGTCCCAGGTTACTAACAAACCACTTGAGGAGCCAAGAGAGTTTACAACACATGAAACCCAAGAAGGGCGAAAAGTATACATAAAATTTCTCGCTTTTTGTTCATGAACAAGGGTCTCTTGTAAAAAAAATTATATCCGAGCAAACACGATCCAATAAACGATGAAACAAGACAGATTTTAAGGTGCCCCCTATCCCTCTAATATTCAAATACAATAGGATGATTATTTCTCTCTAGCAAGGGCCTTCAATGCTCTAAGTGCTCCACTATCCAAAGTGAAAATTTCATTTGTGCTAGGACCTGTCCCCCCTCCCAGTTCTTTATGAGAGCTTTGAGTTTTGATAAGAGAGTGCTCTATGCCTAAAGCTCTAGACCAAGCAAACTCCTTCCCTGATCCTTCAGGGCGGGAGGCAGAAGAAATGGCTTTTTCCCCGCTAGTAGAATCTTCAATGACAACTTTACCCAAGTAAATAGGTAATGGGACAATTGACTTCTGGTCATGGATAAAAGGAACAAGAGAGTCAAGGACAGTTGACAGGGAAGATTCATCTTCTTCAGATTCCCTACCACCCGGCATAATAATATTTTCATCTGATGGTGAAAGAGACAAAGAGGAGACATTATCTGACTGAAAGTTCTCACGAACAGTGAGAAGTGAAACTAGGCAGGGTGACAAAACAAGGGAACTGTTCATAGTTGCCACAATAGTAGCAGAGTCGTGACCGACGTAAGGACACTGAGCCTTATCGCTCTACTCTTGACGAACATGCTTATGAGATAAAGTAGTCTCCAGGGCTTCCTCTACCCCTTTGGGAGGTTGCACACTAGAAGTCGACCTCTGTAACCAACCCGAGGAATCCACAGCTTCACGTTCCCAAGATGTTAAAGACTCATAAAGAGAAGGAGAAGGAGAATATATTTTGAGCTTAACTAAGAGAGTATCCGCCGGCTCTTCCTAGTTATTCACCTCTGACGCATAAGAGCCAAAAATATCCACTGCTGGGGAACTATCCTTCATGTTCCAGTTGCTATGTTCATCATCCAATTCCTCATTAACCTCCAAACCCTTACAGTCTCTGCGCAGGTGGCCCGTACAACGGCAACGACTACAACGGAATGGAATTCCCATATAGTCTAGTCGTTGTTTTATTCGCCGACCACGCCACTCTATGTCAATAATCTCTGGTAAACCACCATGGACGTCCAGCTCCACTAAAAGTTTGCCAATCTTTAGTGACGGGGCTTTGAGAGACTCTTAATCTAAAGAAATAAAGGAACCCAAATCGTCACTAATAGCCCTTAGAGGTCCTCATTCCAAAAGTGAATAGGTAGCCCTCGTAAGAGTACAAAGAGATGTCTCTCTGGGAAATAATCATTGTCGGGGTCAAATGACACTCTCCATCTCTTAAGCATGATACTGCTCCCTCCAAACAGCCAACGGGTAACCATTAAAATATTTGTGTCCTCTGGATAGAGACACATAAAACCCAACCATCCTTTTGTGAGAAATAAAACCTCGGACGGGCTCCATGTTTTTTCCATCCAAGCCTGAAGAGGCTCCTGTTCTAAATAGTGGTAGGACACACGACCGACTAAAACACACAGAGCCATATGGCAAGCCTCTTCTAAGCCTACGTCACAGCCTAGCACTAACTTCTTTGTCACTTTGTTCGGCTTCCAGTGCTTGCGCTTATGACCAGTTGGAGAGGGATGAACTCGGACCTTCGAGGATTTGACTGAAAATCAAAACGCTGAGTAATGTATCCCTTTCCAACTATATTGCCTATCGAGCCATTATAGCCAAAACCAATCTGCGTATTTAGTGAAAACCTGGGTAAAGACTGCAAATCTACAGATAGATTAACAGAAGCCTTTGAAAGTGTTAATCCAGTAAGGTGGCGGAGAAGTAAAGGGGAAACTGCTTAGGGGAAACTGCTTTTGGAAGGTTTAGAAACGTTAAGAGCTCCTTTCTGCCCACCGACCTCGTCTGATTAGCCCATAAGCACTCTGACAAGAGTTAAGTAATGATAGACAAGCCCACAACAGAGGAACTGACACCTAGAGCTCACTAATCAAGGTAACTGATGGACCAGTTACCAAAAATAGTAACGTGGAAGGAAAATGGAGCTGCTACGGGCCAAAATAGGAGAAACAATATACCAAGTAATAACAGTGATCATGAACGCAATAAATAACTCCGGAGCTTTAAAGAGGGTCCCAGACTACCAACAATCCGTGACATGATGGAGAGTCTCTTCATCACTGCTTCATAATGGGAAAGACTAAGAAAATCACTAAGTATAAAGAAGCACCCGTAATCGTGAAGTCAGTTCCGTCTGGTTCCCATTGAAACCCTCGAGTCCTCTTAACTGGTTCAGCTTTATGCTATGTGATTTCCCGCCATTTCGACATTTCAAAAAACTCGACTGGTTGGACCTCTCCGCCTCTCACACTTGACACCGCCTCTCACGCTTGACACCAGATGCGTATGAAACTTGACTGTGGTTGTTCTTAGGATGCGTATAAGGATATCGACAAAATAAGCATAGCTATATGTTATCAATATAATTTATTTTGTTGAATTAAGGGTTTGGGTCATAAGCTTCGGTATAATTGAAATTTATTAGAAAGAAAGAAAGACAGTATTTTTAACGTTCACCGGGTTAAATATAGTTTATGGGACATATTGTTTTTCCATCTAGCTTTTGTATTCGTCCTTTTCCTAATATAGTCTATGGGACAGATTGTTTTTCCATCTAGCTTTTGTATTCTGTACTTTTCCTATGAAGTTTTACAATAATCACTCTAAGCTTCTCAACAAACTCTTTGCTGAATAGATTATCCCAAGAATTAGCTGCCAAAATACCTGCATAATTTTCCCTGCATGTAACCACCTCAGAATGTCAATACCCCGAAACTGATCCTCTGGCCTCTTGTTCGCATCTTCTTGATTACCAGAGTCAGATGGGTGTACCACCGTCGGATTAAACAGCCTAGGGCCCGGATTAAACAGCTTCGGGCCCATCCCTGGAAAAGGGTTTGATGGAAGATTTGCAACTGAGAAAGACGCAGGAATTTGATATGACCCCATATGCTGTTGCCAAATTGAATATTTAGAATTCGACCTAAACTGGTCCACTGTCGACGTAGTAGCTCTGCTGTTCCCATCTTGATTGTCATAATCAGAAGGCATTTGTTGCTCGACTCCTGCTCCCCCAACTGGATCAGTACGCAACACGCCCATTCCCGGAAATGGTTTCCCAATCAATTCGGGAACATATTCAGCGTTTTTCCTAACAGAGTACGGACTGTAGCTTGCCCGTTTTAAATCCGACAAGATACCTACGCTATCACTAGGGTTATGCTCACCATCGCATGGAAGGGCTTCTGAATGATATCGGAAGGAGTGATCTGGCAAAAAAAGAGGTCGGGGATTGTTATAGCACGGATAGAAGAAAGGATGCTCTAGTGCTTCCATCGCTCTGGGTCTTGTCTTCGGATTCCACGACAACAAACGATTTATGAGATCGATGGCCAGGGCACTTGCACTGGGTAGTAAAGAGGACAATCGTTTTGTAGAATCAATTTCCATAA
>JASDQU010101014.1:192516-212191 GCA_032191745.1 Picea mariana
AAAGCTTTGTTTCCCACACCCACAATCGTGCATTAGTGCAAGTTCACAACCCAGGGTCATATGAAGGAAGGTACTAGAAAAGAGGAGCTAGCGCTCGTAAAATGAAGAGCGCTAGAACACGCAGACAGAAGGTGTGGGTATGACAGGACCTGCGCAAAAGGAAGAAAGGGGGCCTGTGTATAATTTCTGGGTTCATTCAAGAGCCCGTAGAGTCAATCTGACTCAACACTTGGATTCCAGAGACCAGGAGTTCGTAGAACCCTGAAGGGGATTGGGAGGATGCATCAAAAATCAACATTGCTAAAATAAGAACAAACTCTCACAAGCTACATAGTGAAACTATGCTTTGGAAAACTCCCAAAACATCCTGGGATGAGAGAATTTGTCACCTTTGTGACACTAAGTGGGTAGAAGATGAAAAACACTTCCTCTTGGATTTATCTGTCTGCCTATACCCATATTAGATCCCAATTTAAAAATATTTGTCACATTATAGACCTTCCTAACCTCAAGATAGTTCCCAAGGTGAAATTCTAAAGGTGAAATCTTTGATTTATTTTTCCAAAGATGAAATTCAATATAGTTCCCATGAATTTATTTCCTACTTGAGAAAATTAATATGTTTGTCCCAAATAGATACAGGAGAGCCTAAGATCCAATTCCCAAGAGGAAGAGACAAGATCAAGGAGAGAAGGGTCTTGGAACCAAAGAGGGTTAAATTTGAAGGGGATAGGGTCAAGGTATTTCGTATCAATGAATATGAGGGTGATAGTGTGGTGGTCTGAACCAAACCAAGGGATAATGTGATATGAAGGAATGAGAGAATATTCAAGAAGAGACCCACTAAGAATAAAGTGATCCAAACAAATCAAAATATGCCAAGCTAGGCCTAGCCTTTTATTGGTCTAGGTGAATCATCCCTTGCTCGGTTTGATGTCTACTAGGTCAAAGGAGGACAGAAGGTCCTCCATGTGTCCTCTAGAGGGATCACAAACTATGTTTCACCCTTTATTTTTCTCTTGAGTTGAGAGTGCTATTGAAATCACCAACCACTATGAATTTGAATTTTTTGTTTCCCTCAATGAGATTATTCAAAGTATTCCAACAATCCAATTTTTCTTGGGGAATATAAAACATATATGTATTGAGAAAATATAGAGACATAACTATTGGGATGTTTACCAAGTGTACCATAATCCAATGTTGTGTTTCTTTCCATTTCTCCATTCGAAAAATTTAGGAATTCCATAGAGTACAAAGGCCTCCAAAAGCACCTCTTGACCTCACAAAAATTCCTTTGTAGGATCTCCATAAAACTTAATTATCTCAAAGGACGTAATAATACTTTATTTTGGTTTCTTGTAGAAGTATTTCTAATCAATTTTAGTTTGCTTCAGCTAGAGAGAACTCCGCAATTCTATGATATGATTTTGACCATTTACTTGTGGATTTGGGGAATCCCCCATTCTATGGGATGGGTCTGCCTTTATTTCTAGAGGCTCTTGATTCTTTCTTGACCAATCCATCCAATATACTCTCTATTATAAGTTCATTTTAGATTCCCTTCTTTGTTGGTTTGACTTGTGACCCATTTTGTTTTTGTTTTTTGGGGGGGCACTAGGTGTTTATTCTTATTTTACAATACAAGTATTCTAGCAAAGGATGAACACCTTCAATAACCACTCACACAACTAGATAAAATATGAACACACCAATGTTTTCACATGGTAAAATCCTTACAGTGAAAAGTCCACGGCCCTAGCCAATGTGGCCACTTGGATCAATTTATTAATGAAAAAGAAAATTTTATAGAAATATTTACCATAGAGTTTCTCACAATCGATCATCAACAAATGACCCTCCATTCTCTTTAAATAGAGATCATGGACCAATCTGGTGTTAATCCATATATCAATGTATCCTTTAATGTCGAGGATAATATGAATAGTCAGATGACTCTATCTTGGGAACATATTGTGACCATCAGATTTCCTAACTACAAATCCATACTATATTAACTAACTCCTAAGTGTCTAAATATCCTAATATTCCCCCTTAAGAACAACTTGGGATAGGATTGAAGGATTTATAACGGTGATACAATAGAATAAAGAAGGAGGCATTAGACCCTATCCGCCCTTAATGACCACTTCCTCAACTCCTAACATAGATCAAAGTTTGGAAAACCTCGTTTCTATAAGAGACTTGGTGAGACTTGGTGAAAATGTTTGCAACTTCGTCATTTATAAGGAAAAATAGCACTTCAATAACTCAATCATGAATGAGATTTATGATGAAGTGCATGGGTGTTTGTGATGTTGATGTTTTCAAAATTTAAACGTTGACATTGAAGTATACAAGTTTAAAGATAATGTGATACCATAATTTTTGGTATTATATTTTGTAAACAATTTCTATTTATATTATATTATAAATTTAGAAAAATAATGTTTATATTTTTTTATTTTTTAAATTATGATTAAATATTTTTAATTATATATAATTTATATTGTAAATCATTATATAATTGTTTTGAAATATATATTATTTTAAAATATTAATTATAATAATGTTATTTTATTTTTGAGGATGACGGTTAACTTTCAATGAGATAAAAATTGGTTTATCCTACCTTAAGAAAGGTAAGGAATTAGTTGGATATTTTAGAATTTTATTTTTGTGCTCCAAAAGCATTAAGAGAAGTGTTCACAAATCACTATAGTTTTGATGAGATATAAGGTTGGAAAGCTTGGTATTGTGATAAATATTTTGAAAATGAGATCTAATTTCGGTATATGTAGTACATTTTAAGAGAAAGTGATTTCCATCTCCAACTCTCTTAGTGTCACAAAGATAAAAAAAAAAATCATCCCATTGCATTTTGGGAAGTGTCCAATGCTCTCTTTCACTATGGAGCTCGTGAGTCTTTGGTTTTATTTTAGCAATGTTTATTTTCTTCTCTGCACTAATCAACACAAAGATATATGTTTTATCTTTAATATTATGGTTGATCACTTGCTTGTATTATCTTAATATTATTTTATACTCTAATTATTTATTGGGCCAAAATTTCCCAAATTTAAATCTAATAATAATTTTAATGTTATTTTTATTCTACATAATTGTCTCTTCCTTTATGCCCCAATGTTTTTCCAGGATTTGGTGTCTTCACACCATCTCTACTTGATTCATAGGTGGTTTTGGCTAGGGTTTGAAGCAATTTTGTGAAACCTATTGTCTTCCATGTTGTTTATCGTTTTCTTGTACATTAAGTACCTATATATAGCTATACTCTCAATGGGGGAAATACTAGCTTCTATGGGGAATATATGATAGGGTGTATTGCCTTTAATTTTGAGATTATAAGTTGTAAAATTATTTTCGATTTTCCCTATCTTTATCCACAATTCTATAGAGATACTGCATCCCCAAACTTCACATCTACATATGATAACAAGAGTGACGAGAGTCTCAAAGAGTATTTTTTTCTTATCTCATTCCAGACATCTATTTATTTACAATTATTTTCAATCCCATAATAAGTTTTTCACCCTACATTTATCCTTTTCTCAATGTTATATTTCCATTTGAGCTTAAAATCACCAAGGAAAGTAGCCAATAATACATAAGTTCTCCAGTAATAAATAAACGTTATCTAGAAAAGACATTAACCTACCCAAGGAAATTCAGGAAGGAATGGGAGAATCAACTAATTTTACAATATTACTCTGACATAGTGGAGTGAGATAATCAAAGAATATGTATACATATTATAGTAACAAAATCAAATGATTTTCCAACATCACTACTATTTAGTAGAGTTGTATTATAGTTGGAGAATCAAACAATTTGTCAGCCTACATAGTTGAATAATTTATGAATATGGATGATGAGATATTTGTATGAAGGAATTTCTTCCAATTTGTTGTTATCATATATGAAAGTATCATAAATGATCTTTCTATATTTAATTATCATAACGTTCATTTTCTTAATGTTAACAATCATAGCCATACTAGAGTAGAAATCCTTAAGGATTCTTAGTTGCTTGTCAATCATAGGGACTCCTCGCCATAAGAACATCATCATCATCATTAATAAGAAGGATGATGACTATACAAGTGAGAGTTCGGTCGACACAACCTACTTCTTCCAAACAATATTATAACTTGTCAATGTATATGTTGAAAAGGGTAGGGGAGAGGGGGAAAGCTTGTTTAACTCCTATATGAGATTTAATTTCTTTTGACCCGCACTCAGTGTTCCTAGACTTGGCAATAAATTTCTCATTCAACCTTACCATAGTGGCTCTCAACTCAAAAGGAACTCAGAAGTAAATTGTATCTCTTCTAACCTATTACAAAGGTTCATCTTAGACGCTATGTCAAAAGCTTTTTTAAAGTCAACTAAACAATAGAGGAGATTGATTTTATTGTTGTGACACTCATCTACAATGATCCTAAGTGTAACAATGTGGTTCACATTAAAATTATAGATTTTAAATCCAATGTGATCTTTACCTCTTTTCCATAACTTTCTAACCATATGTTAAGCTCTCCCAAAAAAACATTATATACTATTGATATATAATATTTTATAGATGATTTATAAAATATTAATTATTATAATGTTATTTTAATATTATTAATATAAAAATTATTTTTAATATAACATATTTTAAAAAAATCATTAAAATTTTATTTAATGAATTATATAAACTTTTAAATAAATTTTTATTTTTATAGCAGCGTACATGATATAAAATAAAATTTAAAATTTCATTAAAAAGTTATTTAGTGAATTATATGAGATTTTAAATAAAATATTGTTTTTCAATGCAACTTACACTACATAAAATAAATCCTAAAATTTTGAAAACTTATTAAATTTGATGGTTTTAAAAAATCTTATAAAAATAATTATATTATTTTTTCAATTAATTTTTAAAGTAATTTATTATGCATGGATATAATTTATTATGCATTTATGTGATCCAAGATTAGTGCGATCTATTGGTAATTTTCATGGATTAGATGTCTTTAGATCTCGGTTTCTTAAATTACTAGTGATTTTGATAGCTTAAATGCTCTTGAATTGTGGTTTTTTAGACGAAGGGCAAGTCCCACACCTAACAAACAAGTAACAAACTAAAAAAAAAAAGAGACTTCCTTACAAATATTGTGATTCATCAAACTTATTAAAAAAATATGAGGTGTCCCCCGAGGTGTAGGATAGTGGGTCACAGAGTGTGTTGTTAAGGAACTCTGTGATGTTAAAGTCATCAGTTCAAAACATGCAGGGAAAAAAAATCCAACCATGTTAAGGGTTGGTGTGGCCCATGACGGTTGCGATTCCTGGGTGATTTTGATGGCTTAGATGCCCCTATGTCGTGGTTTCTCGGCCATGGGCTAGTCCCACAAGTCACGGACAAACTAGAAAACAAAAAACAAATATGAGGCATATGGATTAAGGTATTATAATATTGTGTTTGTTTGGTAATAATTAATACATAAAATATTTTATTTTTATTTATTTAAATGATTTTTTAAATTTATTTTTAACAAACAAGTTATTTTAAAATGAATGATATTTATTATTTTGAATATTAAAAATAAAAATTGTATATATGTGTGTGTGTATTTGCTAGTTTTCCCATGACGTGTGGGACTATCCTGTGGCTAAGAAACAGCGAATCAAGGGCATCTAAGCCGTCAAAATCATCTAGGGATCGCACCCGGCTTGAGCCACACCAGCCCTTAACATGGTTGGATTATTTTCCCTCATAGGTTTTGAACCGGTGACTTTAATGTCACGGAGTGCCTTAACACCAACCCTTAACATGGTTGGATTTTTTGTCCCCACAGGTTTCGAATAGACGAATTTAACATCACGGAGTAACTTAACAGGACACTATATCACCACGAGGACTTAAATTAATTGGAGGAGATGGGGGTGGGATTTGATCCACTTATGTGTGCACCAGTCACGATATTATTTAATATAATATTTATGGGTGCAACCACACTTTTGACCAGTACCTCATGGTGTCCCCATGGCTCCATGTTAAGCCCCAAATGGTGAAAATTCCTCGTTGTCCACCATTGGATCCAACCCCTTTGGACTAAATAATTAAATTTATTATTTGAATGTTAACAATATTTATTATTTTTTTAATTGATTATAAATATTATTTTAAGTTTTATTTTTTGGCAAAAAAAATGGGAACCATTTTTTTCAACTAACTTGAAAATACATTATAATAATTTGTTCGAAATATTTTCAATATCTATTTCATTTCAAAATTAAAACATTTTATACAAATTTATTTAGTATATGAATGAATATCATTTTATACAAATTTAATGAGTATACCACTGAAGATCATTTTATTGTTTAAAAAACAAATATTTTTATAACACAATATTGTATACTATTACTTTCAAATATCATACCTAAACTTATTATATTAACACATGTTTAAATTAGCATTGTACTTGTTCCATAGTTGAGAAAAATCTAGGAGTGGGATTGGAGAGCACTATGGAATAGGTATAATATTCTTCAGGCACATTTTCAAAGGAAAATTCGTAGAGAGTACCCCTTTCTTTGTATTTGCATTTTCATAATTGTATAAAAGAGAGGAAAGCATAGTCATCACCCTCTATATCGGTTTTCTCCCATCTCGAGTTTCCTAGTTTAAATATTTTGTTAATTTGTGTGATTGGTGTGTTCATTTTCTTATTCTTTTATTTTTGGATTTCAATTATTTTCATAAATTTGAGCATTAAGCTAGTAATAATAAATTTGATCTAAGGAAATAAATTAATGAATGAAATATTTCATAATGTTGCAAGATCTGTTGTGACAAGATATTCCATTAGAATATCCACAACAATTTAAAGATCACACTTCATACATAGAAATTATAATTTCATATCTCAATCAAAATCTAGTAGACTTAAAAATATCCAGGATTTTAATATTGGTAGGATTCCAATATTTCCATTTGATTATATCATGTATGAGGGTATATGATTGGAATTTAGTAAAATGCTCTAAGAACTCAATGTACCCCAATTTTTCATGTTTAGGAGGGGTTGGCACTTTTTTCTCCTTGTCTTTTTCTTTGAAACATACGCATAGAGTTGATAGAAGTTACAAAGTTTGGGACAAATTATTCTTGTTCGGGATAATTTTAAGGATGAAAATTTATCTCTAAATATAAAAACCTTGGTAAATCATACTAGTCTCTAATATGCAAACTATAAAAATTTGGCAATATGTTTGTAAAAATATTCAAAATTTTAAGGATTTTGTATAGTTTCTACAAAATTTGGGTTATTTTTAAGGTAAAATAATTTTATTTTATAGAAACTAGGCGAATCATTTTTAGAAAAAATGAAAATATGAACTCTCGTTTGTTTCGGTGCCTAAATTTCTGCTTGATTTTAACAGCATATCGATACACAACACCGTGTGATGAGATATCAAGAAAATCCATTTCATTTTGGATGTATCTTTGTAGAGCTCCATGGTATTTCAGAACCAAATGTCACTCAGAGTCTTTGATACCCATATTGGTGCGCAAGGTATGGAAGGTATTGCTGAACTCCAACACTTCTTGTCCCATCTCTTGCTGCAGTGTGGTCCATTTTATGTACTTGTATTCATAGTTTCCAACAGGGTAATATTGTTCCTTGACCACATCCACAAAAAAATCCCAAGTGCGATCGACCCCATATATTCTACACTCCTCTGTGGAACGTTTCTCCCAGTAAGTTTCCCACTAATGTTTGACATGGGGGAAAGCCTTAAGCAGTGTGAAGGTGATCTTTTCCCTATCAAAAAAATGGCGAACAAATAAATAACCTTCTAGTAGATTTAACCATTCGTCTAGGGCATCTACATCTATCTGACCTTCAAATACAGGAATATCAAAATTAACTTGTACCTTGAAAGGCGAGGTGCCTCCAAAGTGGTCACTTGATGAATACATGCATGTTGTTATTGACATGCATTGAAGGATGTGGGGAAAATTCTCCATCATTTCGTCCCTCTTTCGTGTGAGAGCTTGCTCAAGCAACAGATTGATAGAATCTCTTGCTCCATCATTTTTGTTTTCTTCCTCCATGGATGGTTTCTTGGGAGTGCAATAGAGATTTTCCTTAAGAGAGTCAAGCTCGAGACCCAACTTTATATACTCGGACCTCTTCATGGACATGCACTGAAAAACGATCAAGAGCAACCTGCTCTGATACCACTGATATGGATTATTTTCCACATGAAATGAGAGCGAAGATATAACAAAGAAATATACATAGATGTCTCAGATATCCAATAATATAACAGAAATGCATCATAGATGCAACCATAAACACAAAGATATAGTAATACACAATTTCTATTAATGTGTGAAATGTACAAAACTGTAAAAATACAGAGTGAAAGACTCGCTAGAATGGTGACAGCTTATCTCTGAGAAGAGATGTGATGGCTACTCACATTCGCAAGAACATGATCGTTACAATGAGGCTCCAAAGCAATTTTTAACATAACTAAAATCCAAAACCCTAAACCCGAAAGATGAAAATCCAAAAGGTTTGCGGGCCCCGATGGGGGTAGTTGATATATCAACTTCCAGTGGGCGTAAATTTTGCATACAATCTCTGTTTGGGGTGATGGATACACCGTTGGAAAGGTGTAACCGAAAAGAACGATTCTTGACTATCCTAGCTCTAAATGTTTGGTTGTCACCTAGGCCCCAAATCCCCTAAAAACGTCGTTTAGGGCCTCAAAACAACCCTAGAAGTTTGGAACCCGAAAAACTGCTAAGATGGAAAACTATTTTTCGAGCCAGTGGAATAGGTGGGTGGTCACCGATATCCACCTAGATCTTAGACAATTTTATGGAAATTTCTCCATAGATAAAAAATCTCAGAGAGAGATTTGTGGAATGTTGATGCTTAAAACAACAAACTTATGGAACACTAACCAAAATGAACTTCTTTTGTAATTGCAAATAATGCGGAGGAAAAAGTCACCCTACATAAGATTAAAGGGCGCCCCTCTCTTGTGTAATAGACTGATGGTAATTTTATGTGTCTTATCTATTTTATCTCATGTGTGTTTTTTTTTCCATGTGTTCCTCTCTATTTCTATGTTTATCCTATGCACCCAATTTCTACTGGTGCACCCTTCTGATCTAAATTGCAAATCTATTGGTATGAGAGATTTGATCTCTGAAATATTTTTCTCACATCCAAGAAGAAGATGGAGATTCCATCCAAGTGCCTCTTCCAAGTGCCTCTTACCAAGTGACTCTTCCATTCACAGATGTGGGTAAAAAGAACCCTTCTACACTTCATCGTTGATAGCGGTAGAGAAAAGAACCTCATCTCAGCATAGGTAATCAAGCGACTGGACCTGCCGACAACGTCAAACCCACAACCCTACACCATTGGATGGCTCCTCCAAGGAAGTGATCTCTGCGTCAGCCAACAGTGACAACTGTCGTATGGCATCAAACCCTTCAAAGATGAGGTATTGTGTGATGTTTCTACTCTCGAAGTTTGTAATGTTCTTTTGGGCCAACCTTATTTATGGAAATTTCATGTTGTATATGAGTCTAGGCCTCATAGTGTTATTATTAGTTTGAACAGGAAATTGTACAGGATACGCGAGGTAGTCCCTCCTAGTGATATTTCCTTGATATTTGCCAAGCAATGCAGGAAGGTCATCTCTTAGACCAGTAAATTTGTCTTCTTTTTTATTTTCTCTCAGAGTGAGCGAAAGATCGCAGCCACATCCAGGGCCTCCGCGACCGATCTCTCCACATAATAGAAGCAAGTGGATAAGTTCATGGAAGAATATTGAGATATCTTCTCATATCCTACCATGGTACCTCTACACTTCCAGGTCAAGCATCCCATGGATCTGACCCCAAGCGCATTGCTACCCAATGGGACAGTCTACCGCCGCTCTCTATTAGAAAACGAGGAGATCAAGAGGCAATGCAATAACTTCTCCACAAGGGGCACATACATCCCAGCTCATTTCCTTTTGGGATCCCAATCGTGCTAGTGCAGAATAAAGATGGAACCTGGCGACTCTGCATTGATTATCGGGCTCTGAATAAAATCATAGTCCAAAACCGGTACCCGATTCCCCGAATTTACAACCTCCTTGATCAACTGACATGGGCCAAATAATTCAGTAAGATTGATCTAAAGTCTGGTTACCACCAGGCCCTAATAGAAAAAACAAATGTATGGAAGACCACCTTCAAGTCAAAAGAAGGTCTTTTTGAATGACTGGTCATGCCCTTTGGTTTGAAAAATGCTCCAAAAACTTTTATGAGGATGATGGACGATATCCTATGAACTTTCACCAATAATTTTGTAGTGGTGTATTTGGATGAGATCCTCATCTACAAAAATACTTGGGTGGAACACTTGCAGCATATTCAGCAGGATCTGCACACCCTGCGGTAGCACAAACCATATGCAAACTTGGAAAAATGCTCCTTTGGCATGGATAAGGTCCATTACTTAGGCTACATCATTGATCGGAATGGTGTGCATGTGGATCCAACCAAGATCCCAATCATCTGTGACTGGCCAGCCCCAACCACACTCACCGAACTTCAAATATTCTTGGGCCTTGACAATTTCTATCGCAGGTTTGTGTTGGGATTCTCTCATATCACATGGGCCCTAAACCAAGTAACTAGGGGTGGTGGTAAGGAAAAATTTGTGTGGGACATGTCCCAATGACAAGACTTCGATGACTTGAAGAAGAATTTGTGGTCATCCCAGGTACTTTCATTACTGGATCTGCAACATCCCTTTAAGATTGAGACAAATTCTTCAGACTATGTTGTGGGCGTCGTTCTCACTCAACACAGCCACCCCGTGGCATATCATAGTGAGACACTATTAGATGTTGTATATAAGTACCCTAATTATGAAAAAGAAATGTAATCCATTGTGCAAGCCTACTTACAGTGGAGACATTACATTCATGGGAAGGAGACAATCATCCACACAAATCACAAGCCACTACAATTCATGCAGACCCAAAGAAAATTGCAGAGTGACCGCCATCAAAAGTGGTCCACATACTTACAATAGTTCCACCTCAACATCAAGTATAAAATAGGAAGTACCAACCTAGTTTTTGATTTCCTCAGTCGACCTTCAGTCACGACACTCACCATGATGCTATAATCTTGCGACCATGAGACCTCCAGATGGCCTCACCTCTATGAGACAGGCCCTAACTTTTCCACCTCCTACAAAATGTTGGGCACCAACTCAGTGGTCGCTAATTTCCATCTTCAAGATGGGTTTTTGTGTCGTCTGGTCCATCTCTAAGTTCCATCAAGTGAGCGCACGAAGATGATTTGGGAAGCTCACTATAGTCAGGTGAAAGGACAATTTGGCATTGAAAAGACAGTGGCAGTGCTGCAGAAACATTTCTACTGGTCGGAGATTCGAAAGGATGTCAACAAGTATATCAGGTCCTGCACCACCTGTGCTATTTCCAAAACGACCCCTACGAAACAGGGCTTGTACACCCGTCCTCCTACTCTTGACAGGCCATGGGAATCCATCTCAATGGACTACATGTCGGTCCTCCCATCCACCAAGAGAGGAAGTGACTATTTATTGTGGTTGTTAATCTCTTTTCCAAGATGGTGATTCTAGCCACCTGCAAGAAGAACATCACAACAGAAGCCACTACCAATCTCTTCTTTGAAGGAGTATGGGTACATTTTGGGATCCCACAAACCATTATCTCAGACCATCACAGTCAGTTCCTCAGCACATTCAGGTTGAGCCTCTCATCACTACTAGATACCAAGCTCACCAAATCCATTTCCTTCCAACCCCAGACAGATGGCCAAATTGAGGTCGTCAATCATATGATCATACATATATTACGCATGTACAATTCAAAACATCCCCACACATGGGATGATATTATTCCCTATGTCCAACATAGCTACAACCGAGCCCTGCATAGCTCGATTGGCCATAGGACCTTTCAGGTGCGGTTGGGATTCCAACCATTGGGCCCCACGGATTTTGCACTACCCCCGGTGACCACCTCGATCGACTCTTCCCCTGCTCCACCAGAAGATGAAAAATCCACCTGGTTCATTGAGCGGATCTAGCACATCTACCAACTGGTTCATGATATTCTATAGAAGTCTAATGCCAAGTATAAGCAACACTATGATCAACATTAGGTGCCACATAAGTTTCAGGTGGGAGACAAAGTTTGGTTGCACTTGTAGAAAAAATGACTTACAAGGCCCCATAAAAATCTTCGCCCACTCTGTTATGGTCCGTACATCATCACCAAGATTTTGGATGACAATGAGTTTGAGCTCAGCATTCCCCCTTTCTTTGGCCTGCACCTAGTCTTCAACGTGGCTCTCCTTCGGCCATATTTCCCACTATTATTGGACACCTCAGAGATAGCAGAGAAATTGACACCAACATAGCTCAACCCTCAATGTATGCACTAGGAATTGAGTGATCATATTGTGGACACACATATCAAGGGAACTTGAAAACAAAAGATCCATCTTTATTGAGTTGTCAAACTAGGGCAACTCCTGCACTAAGGCAAGTGGCTCACCCAGGGCCAAATTCAGCAGGAATTTCCTCATTTGATGGGGGAACTCAACACAATGGATACAATTTATTCCTAAGGAGGGAATATTGATCCAGGTGGATATTGGTGGCCACACACATTTTCCAACTCGCTCAAAATAGTTTTCTGTCGATTTTGGCAATTTACTATTTTTAGCAGTTTTTAACTTTCAGGGCCTTTTTGAGGGCATAAATGAAGGTTTTTCTAGATCGAGCTTCTCAATGATATTCGAAGGCTCTTATTGAGCCCCCAAAATTAATCTCATTGAAAATATCTTTCCAATGGGCTATCGTGCACCTAAAACTAAGATCATATGCAAAAGTTACGACCCCGAGAAGTTGATGTACTAACTTACCCAAACAGGGCCCGCATGGATTTTGGCACTTCATCTCCGAGGGTTAGGTTTTTGGATGTCTAAGGTTTTGGGCATTCTTGTTAATTGTAAAAAATCCTTCATAGCCTCATTGTAATCATATTCTTGCTAATGAGCGCAACCATCACATATCTTCTCAGAGATAAGTCGCCACCATTCCAGCGAGCATGTTTTTCCACTGCATTTTATAGTTTCATCATATTTTCTTATTGAATAGAAAACTAGTTTTATTGTATCTTTGTTATTCTTTGTTAAGCATATTTTAATAATCTATATTCATTCCATTCTGCAAATAAAATCTAGATCACCGACTAGCCAAAAATCATCTCTCTTGACAATCCAACCGAGGCTGACCCCTCTCTCATCCTGATGAATACTCTCAAACCATGCATCGCTAATGATCCCCTCTTTACGCATAATTGTCAAACTAGGCATGAAATTTCCACCCTCATTTTGGACAACATCAACCAAAATAATCGTGTGTCCCAATACTTAGTCCAGCGCTTGCAACTTCCCACCACTCCTCACTCGGATACATATCAACATGGATAGGTACAAAAGGACTTCCCTCGCATTAGTGTCACCCGATGTTGTTCCATAACATTTTCTGTTGGACCTTTCTAAGATATTGTGTTCTATGATGTCTATTACACATCAAAATTGCTCAACTGGATAAGTGTCGCATTGTCCCTCTCAATTGTCGTAAGTGTCGCATCTCCCCTACAACTTTCGCAAGTGTCGCAAGTTGGTCACTAGTGTCGCAAAGGATGTTCAGACATACTACCATGATAACGACACTAAGGAGGCACTTATAACATCTCACATGATTGATTTGAAGGAGGAGAACTGGTTTACTGAAGTCAAACAACTCTTGACACCTGAAAGGAACTCTGAAACAAATGTTTTGAGGGGGAGCGCTCCTCTACTTCAGGTCTAGAAGTGTTGGCGCTCCCCTATAATGCTTCAGGGAGCGTTATAACGCTCCCCAAACCCCTTTTAAGGAGAGTTTCCCATCTTGAGAGCACTAGCACTTCCCCAAGGCTCACCAGAGAGCGCTACAATGCTCTGATGCCCTTCTAAGGGAGCGCTGCCTAATCTAAGGCAGTAGTTGGCCCATTGAGGAGAATAAGGGGAGGATCTTTCGAGATTAGGAGGCAGTTGTGCTCGAATTCTTGGTTTCATCAAGAGATCCCTGATCTAAGGAGAAGGTTCCCAACTTGTTCTAAAGATAAATCAAGAGGTTAAGCTTCTCTTAACCTATATAAACAGGTTCTATGATGGTGGAAAGGGGGAAGAACTGAATACATGAAACTTATGATCTTGGAGGAAACTCATAGTCAGCCAAAAGAGAGTGATCAGTGAAGCTGCTGTTATCCAGATTGTGGAGATTTCAGGCAAGGGTTAGACGAAGAGGACTTGACGAAGCCGTCGCATTCGCATCTACGATTGTAAGTATTGTTGTCGTTATTCTCATAAATATGACACGCTTGGCCTGTTTCTTTCTAGTTTGTGTCTGATGTCACATGAACTTATCATTTAGTGATAGATCTGTTTTTAAGCTAATATCAATAGAGTAGGAAGCGGTTGTATCTTGTTTTGTCCACAGGGTCCAGCGAAGAGCAAAGGATTGGAGCGCAACTCGGAGCGTGCAGGGACAAACGTCGATAACATGTACTTCTATCATCCTTCCTTCTCATGTGTTAGTTTAGATATATTTGAAATAAATTCAGTGTCCATGATAAGCATTTTTATGTCTAGGGTTAAGGTCAAGCTCGAGAGGTGATCTACCTATTCGCAGGGAGATTTTCCTACAACAGAAACTGGCGACTCCACTGGGGAGATAGCCTCAAATCGAAACCTCTTGTTTGGATTTTTCTCCTCATTGACCTTGTTCTATCCCTTGATTGTTTCAGATTTGGTTTACTCCTCCTTTGATTAGTTTCATGAGCTGATTGGCTCCTTATTTCATCACACTCAGCATACTTGTCGAATTTGAATTTCAATTTTTGGAATTTTTTGACATTTCTAGGGCTTTTAGACCGTGGTGCCCCTGTCCTAGTGTTAACAGAGCGCCAGCGCTCCCCCATACCTATTCACAGAGCACTATAACGCTCCTTGCCTTTGGCAACAGAGCGCCAACCTATTTTTGGCCAAAAAACCCTCCAGAATTGCTTTCTTCAGGGTTTGCCTCTGTGTTTCTTTTGTTGAGTGACCTAGTGAGTCAATTTTTCTTCCTTTTCAGCCTTGACATCTGTCCTCTTTGAAGAATAAACACCTTGTTAATCGGATCTTGCAGCCTTCTTCACTATTTTCATTGAGTTTTTCCTGTTGAGTGAAGTTCGAAACCTATGCATTGTTTTTATCTCCTCATCAGCTGAGTAAAAACCCTGGTGAAGGTCATCAAAGGCCTACAGACCTCTTTGTCTTGATTTTGGTCAAGGTCATTATTCTTCAACTCTTGTTTTTGGGTGTGAATTTTGTTTTCTCTTTGATTGTTTCTTTTCTTTCACTTTTTCGTTCTGATTGCTACGAAGGGTGTATTGTTTGTGTGACTCTTGCTTATGCTAGTTCAGTTTTCATTCATACCAAGAAGATAATTAGCGAAGATAAGCATTGTGTTGTATTGATCATCATCCATACGCAAACAATAAAAGATATCTCCATAATTGATTGAGCATATTAGAAGGCATTTAAAAAGTTTTGCATTACATCAGGATTTGATTGAGAAGAGAATCGTTTGAGGGAATTCCATAGTTGTGCTTGTTAGTGAAAGAACTCTCTCTCTCCCTTAGCTAGATGTTCATCGAAAGGAAATGATTGCTTATCATGTTTGATGCACTCTTTGGGTCTGAGTCATAATTCCATTTGTTTCACTTCCATGCACCCCTTTGCGTAAAGAACAGCCACTAAAATCAACGCTAATTAAAAGTTATCTAGAAATTTTTGTTTTCTAGGGTCCTCCACCAACAATAGACTAGGCTTAGTAATTTGGCTTAGGGCTGTGAGCATAACTCTCCAAAGTTTCCAAAACAAACACTAGCATCCTGAGTTAGGGAGAGTAAATCCAGTTATCGTATAAGTCTACCTGGGATCCCCCTCTCACACAGGGGTTACGCACGAGGTCGCATTCGGGTAAGCTACGAGGACTAAACCTCTGTGGTTTAATTGATTATGGTGGTTGGATCGTATTATGGGGATCACTTTGAGGTAAATCCACAATTACTACGTGGAAGCCTTTTAGTTGATTTCGGGCTTGATACCCTGCCCGTACGTTCGGATCGGACTGTCGATTGTTCCCGCCCAGGGGCTGACTGCGAATTGATAACCTTGGTGGCCATAATCTTTAGGGTCTTACACAAGGTGACGGTGATGGGAAGTCTCACTGTACCTGGAGTAGACATTGGTCAAACTCACTCGGGCTCCTTGGAGGGTAAATCCACAATTACTGCGTGGAAGCTTGCACTAAGGCGTAAGTCCGTTAAGCATGTCGCCATTGTAACTGTTACACCCTATCCCCACCCCTTCTGGACTTGATCACGCGACGTTGGATTTCATCACCAATTAGTACGGTCATCAAAAGAAGGTCCTGTTTGCTTGGTTGTGATTCTTAGATTTTTATTAGCGTGTGTTGTTTCTTACGATTAGTTGGCTCTAGATTTTTGGTGTGTTCTGCCTTTCTCCACAATTGAGCCCGTGGACGATCAAGGTCTTCATCGATCACGTAGGATGCAAGGGCTGCCTCCAGAAGGCTATCAACCCTTACCTCCTAACCCCCCTGAAGACGACCACCGTAGAGAGTTAGAAAACCCATCTGACGTTGAAAGTGTTATTGCTCCTCCGTCAGATAACCCGGAAGACGCTTTTGTCACGATTGTGAATCCCACTTCGGTGACCCCTCTCGAACCACTTTTACTTCGTTTAGACTCCCTTGGGAATGTCATAGACGAGGAAGTCCCACGATTACCAGAGAGGATTTTTACCGAAACATATATGGGATCCACGCAACCCATCTTTGGTGAGGAATATAGGACTCCTATTCGTCCTAGCACCGCAGTAAATACCAATCCCACACCCGCTCGTTCTATTTGGAGGACTCCATCAGGACGCGATCTTTATGAACATTTCAAATCCTTTCGACAACCGTTCCATCCTGATAACCCTCTTAGTGAAACAGGACCATCCGGTCAAACCATGAGTCACCCAGTCGATCGGGTTGTTAACCCTACTGCTACACCAACACAAGTCCATCCTAATAATGGACCCATCACATCTACTCACCCAAGAATACAGATCCCTGCTGGCCAAACACAACCAGCTAGAGGGTAACCACCATCCAACGCACCTTTTCCTCCTGGAGGACTACCGTTCCATGGTGGACCTACCCCTTCTGGGGGGCAGCCCCCTTTTCATCCTTCTCCTGGAGGGAAACCTCCGTCTGTCGGTCATACCCCGGTCGTAAATCCACCACTGGCAAGGGGGCAAACCCCGTTGGTTGGAAACCCTTCACAACCCTGGAGAGTATCTTTAGGAGGCACTTTCACTCAACCCCACGTTGGGGGGAACTCTTCCAATAACCCATTAGGAGGGGTACCCAATCCTAGTCCTACTGGGACATCTTACCCACAATCTCATCCGGGTCGCATCCAAAACACCACCTGGAGTACTCCAAGACCACAGTCTTACCCTCCTCATGGGTCTAATGTGTACCCACCTCCGGGATCTACTCCTTACCATCCTCAAGGACAAAATGTCTATCCTCCGCATGGGCAAGCAAATCACCTGGCCTATAATGCTCAAAACCCACCAGGTCATGCAAACGTCTCTCATTCATCATGGAATCCTTATTATCCTGGCCAACAACAACCGTATGTAGGAGAACCTACTGGGCACAACTATCCATCTAACCCAGCTTATGGTCCTACCGGTGTTCCTATGCCGCACCAGTATCATTCGCAAATTAACCGACAGCTACCTTTCCTTGCGACTCTGGATCTCCCAGACTTGTCTTGGTTAACTAATGATCCTATTTCTCATTCACCGGTTTGGCCATCCATTCTAGTTAAACTTCCTTCTGATATTCCAAAATTTGACAGAAACCCTGGTGAAGATCCAAACAACCATGTTATGACTTTCCATTTGTGGTGTTCATCAAACTCCCTCATGGATGATTCTATCTATTTGCGTCTTTTCCAACGAACACTTACCGGTTCGGTAGCAAAGTGGTATATTGAACTACCACGTGCTTCTTTTCATGATTTCAATTCCCTTTCCATGTCTTTCCTCACGCACTTTCAACTACCTATTCGCTACGAAACGGGTACTGAACTCTTGACCTCCCTTCGTCAAACTAATGTCGTGCATATCTCCGACCATATTCATGAGTGGAGACGATGACGGAGGATGATCAAGGCCATCATCTCTGACATACTATTGGCAGAATGGTTCACGAAATCACTGCTACCACCGATCGCTCGCGATGTTGCTATGGGCGGTGCAATCACCGAGGAACAAGCCATCGCTCGGGCTCAGTATTTAGATTTGGTTTATTCCCAATCTGGTACTTTGTATGATTTTCTTCCGAACACTAATCGAGCTAATACCGATCCATCTAAACCATCATCCTCATCTCATGCGGATGGTGTCATCGGCTCCGTCAAAGCTCAACCTATTTCCCAATCGCTTACACCCTCCTCTACCTCCCCACAAACTCAGATCTCTGAGGTGAATGCATTTCAATCTGCCCCTTCACAACAATCCGGAGGTAAGAAGAAAATGAAGAATAGATCAAAGAATAATAATGAACAAACAAAGAATCAAACGCCTACTGCCGAAAAGCGAACACAATGGAAGTTGAAATTTCTGTGTCTCATTTGCGGTGACGATAACTACACCCAAGATTGCCCACATCACGATGAAGTGGCCAAAATTTTCCAAGGAAAGCCCCAACCCACTGTGCTTACTCATCCTTTTCCTCAGCAGCAATCCATGGTTGCTCAAACCCCCTCACCTGGGGGCAGTTCTAGCAATCCTCATGATGAGGCCTCGTCGAGTGCACATATTTATATGTTTAACGGAGTTAATTTAACCACTCGCTCTAAGGTATACAACACACCAGGTAACCCTGATAAAGGAAAAGACGTTAATGGTACTGGCACTTTACCAAATCCGTCATCGTCCTCTGTCATTCTTCCATCGGTTAATCCTCCATCTGGACCACTCCAGATCAAGAAACCCACATTTGAATCTATCCTGCGCCCTCCTAAGAGCACCATCTGAAAATCTACATTCAATCCTAATTCACGGGCTGCCCAAAATTACAATATTGTAGAAGATTTGGCCCAAGCCCCATGTGCCATGTCCGCCTTGGAAGTTTTACAGCACTGCCCCAGTCAACGTAAAATGCTCTTAGCCTCTCTTGGCCCTGTTGATCCTGAGTTGTCCAACCAGATCATGTTTAACCTGGATAATTATACGTCTCGACTCTCCCACCAAATTGCTTTCCAAGTTGATGTTGTTGTACACAATCAACAAATCCACCGAACCATTCTGGATGAGGGAGCCTCGACTTGTGTCATGTCTTTGGCGTGTTGGAAAGGTTTAAAATCACCAGCACTCAATAAATCCCCAACGATGTTACGTGCC
>JASDQU010101015.1:0-13584 GCA_032191745.1 Picea mariana
AAGGAGAGGCTTAAAGGAGAAGGTAAAAAGTTGAAACCAATTCGATATGGTCCTTTCAAGATTATCGACAAGATTGGTAACAATGCTTTTCGTTTAGATTTGCCTCCTTATATGCAGATGTATGCAGTTGTTAATGTTGAGAATTTGAAGTTGTATGAGCCCCCATTGATTGATGATCAAGGAGAGCATGTTCAAATTCCTTCCATAGATGATTTTTCTCCAGAGTATCTTACAGAACTACAGGAAGACACCATCCTTGACAGGAGAATGCAAACTTCGAAACGAGGAAATGTGGAGCACCTTCGAGTTGGTCTTAAAGGGACGAATCCAAGAAAATCCAAGTGGATTGAGGTTGGAAGGGTGAGGGAACTATACCCTCATCTTCACATAGACTGAAAATAGTCTTTTGGAGGTCCAAAAGCTTCCCAATGGGGAGGTGTGATCAAGGGATCAAATTTTGCTCAAAAATTCAAAGTGCTTAGAATCACTTCAAAACGGACGAGAGCGTAGGCCTCATTGTTGCGAACCCAACGCAACTCATTTCATCTCAAACGGACGTCGGGAGCGAGAAATATTGCAATCTCTTCGGAAAGTCAAATAGGCAAAAAAAAAGGATGCTGATTGTACAGTCCGTACAGTCCGTATAGGCTGATGTGGCAGGGCCGTATGTCCATACGATGATGTGGCAGAGGTGATGTGGCTGACAGTTGGGTGAATCTGAATGCAACACATGGAATTTGGTTGGTCAATGGTAAGGTGCCACGTGGCCCAGTCATGGGCTGCCACGTGGCACCCCTTTATTGGATATTGGTTTGTTGTCAAAATGTATTGGAGTCCATGGGGTTCGACCCCCGGACCTCCCCAGCGCATAGAGACTTCACAAAGTCCGTCTGACCAATGGACCACCGGTTTTGCCTTGCTATGTATACAAGTTAGATTGTATTTGAATTTAAACTATGTAATAAATGACGGGGGGGTCGGGCCGGGGCTTAGCCCCGACCCGCGGTCATATCACTTATCACATGTAACCATATGTATATAGTGTGCGGGAGTTGGTTGTAACGGATCCAGTCCCGACCTCCATGGAATGGCGCAGATTTGTGTTAAGCCCTGGTTCTATTGTATGTGTCATATGACCCTTGGCTACACGGAAAGGTGCCCGGGTAGTTTAAAACAGTTGTAACGGTTTAGCCTTTTGCCAATACGCAAGGTCATATGACCTCCACATGCCCAGGTGATAGGTGGTTAGGGGCTGGCACACCCATAACCGTCCTATAGTTTGCACCGTTGGCACGGTTGCACCCGGTACTGCGTTTTTACGCTATATATTGCGTGTGTGCCAGGTTCATGTTACAAGGGTGCGTTTTGTAGATGCAGAGACAACAAGCTTGAAGGGGGGACTTCCAGGAGGCCTAACTTCTTCATTTTTCGACTGATTGAGGTGCCGAAAAAGCCCAGCTAGGGGTTTTTGGATGCTCTGAAGCCATTGGAGCAGTTGATTGGTCAGTTTGAGTATTGTAAGGCATGTTTTTGAGCACTTTGAGAAATTAATAATAATGATCCATTGGAAGCTGGACCAGGAGATGTAGCCCAAGAGAGGGGTGAACTCCTTTATCAATTGCTGTGTTTATGTGCTTATGTTCATTGATTATGCTGCTGTCTATGTGTATTTTGCATGAGTAATCCTTTAATTTATGTGTTGCAAAGTTGATCCATTTGCTTTTAACACATAACATTTACTTGCAAAATAATTTCAAGATTTTCAAGTCTTCTTCATTTTTAGATCACAGTGATAGGACAATGCAAGAATGCAAAATGGAGTGACAACCTATCCTATATTCTAGTGAAAGAAAATACCCTGCAAAGGCATGAACGAGCAGTATGACGCTAGAAACCGCAAAAAATCCTAAACAAAACCACCAATACCAACTCTTTCCACTATACTATTATTCCATAAGGTCAAAAAATATGCCCAAACTATATGAAGTGGGTAATAAATTTCTACTAATAGTAAAAAATGACCATTTTACCATACCATTTGAGTTTTTTCACCCACATAGTGCATTTTAGGCCATTTTCCCCACGATCCTCAAGTGTTGATTGAGGCAGATACGATCAATGGAATTAGCAACTGTCTGGACCAAGTAAGTTCCCTTCCCCTCCTCTTCATTTTTAGTGGTTTAAAATTCAAATTTAGTCCTCATTTCTTGAGTTTTAGAGTGCACAACATGTGAACTAGGGTGTACACAAGTGACAGTTCATATGGTCGTGTACATGCTTCCATGTATGTGGGAAAAGCAAAGCATGCTCATGTATATGTGACCCTATACATGACTGTTAGCATGTTATCCTGCGTACAATTTCGTAAACAACATTTTGGCAAACTTTAACTCAAAAAATAGCTTTCCTTTGGCAGGATGGTGATTGAATGGAGGGAGAGGGAGCATGAAGAGGTAGATGCAGTAGTGGAAAGGGATACAGGGGCCCAAATAGCTCTAAAAATATGTTTCCTTTACAAATTTTGGGCTCTCAAACGAATGAGGGCTCAAGTGAGGTTAGTCCAAATGCTCATAAACTATTAGGATCCAGAGACAAAGGCCTTCAATATCGATGGGAAAACATTGAGGATTGAAGTGGATGACATATATTTTATCACATGACTATCTCGCCAAGGTGAGGTAGTGAATTTCAAGGCCCAAGGAACTAGGGGTGGTATGACCATGGAGAAATACATTGCCACCCACTGTGTTGCAGGCATGGATAAAGTAGCGAGTCAACTCCCAATCAGGGTGATCAAGAACCTGAGATTGAAGATCGTCGTAATTTTTCTTACATAGATCTCGTGGTCAACCTCATTGCACTAGAATTAAAGGCCACTCATGTTCTATGTGGTGGAGTGTTTATGAACCTTTGTTTATGACTGGTGTACCTCACTGCTATCTAACACGAAGAGCCAGTTGATGGATTGCAAACAGGGAAGAAAGAGAAACTCCATATTTGCATCTATCATGTGTAGTTTTATCTTTAAGTAGGTTCCAGGATTGAGATGTAGAGTAGATATTATTCCACATGGACCGCACGATTCAACCATGTTATAGTGGATAGATGTGATGAGGTGGCTGTGAGGCAGTAGGCTGCCAGCCCCCTACAATAATGAGTTCTTTTTTTGGTGGCGTCGACCAGTCATAGCCATTGATGACTCCTCTTATGCTAAGATTGACTATAGAGGGGATCCAGATATGCTGATGTAGAAGAATCCTTTCCATCTAATCATGTGCCAACTATTCAGCACATTAGTGCAGATTCAAGGAGGGGAGAGGTGCTAACCCTCTCATTTTTTCCCAAATTTTAAAATTTCAAATTGTATCTTAATGAAATTAAATGATGTAAGGATTCAACATAATCGAGTTATTGCCTTTGTACAGGTAGGAGATAAGGTCACCTTTAATGGCTGACAGGTCGATGGCTCTAGATTCAATTCAGACTAGATGGCCATTAAATAAACTTCAATGTAATGGATGAGGTTGGGTGAATTAGAGGGAAACCTCGTGGAGCCCCTCTTTTGAAAAAATATATTTTCATCGAAATTGATTAGTTTTTGAGTTTTTAGAAGAAAGAAGGGAGTTGTAGAGAAGATATCAAGAGAGGATAGGAGAGATCCGAGACTCTGTTGCAGTCTGAGCTTGTACACATTGTAACCATGCATTCAGATTAATAGAAAGAGCAGTTTTTCTTACCTATGAGTTTTCTAAGTGTTCATGTGTTCTATGAATGTTATCTGTGTGATTATTTATGTTGTAGTTGTATGATAGGTTTCCATCTATAGAGATAGACACAATCCTCTATCTGTGAGTTTTTTGCATCGTTATAGGTTCTTTTGGTTAAGTGTTGTTGGAAATATAACTGAGAGGGGGGGGTGAATCAGTTATGTATATAAGCTTGAAACTTTTCTTGTTATTTTTCTGATTCTTTCTAGATTATTATTTAATGTGTTGCTGATAACTTAACATTCATCGATATACAATGATCAATCACACAGAATACACAGAGACACTGATTTTACCGAGGAAACCCATAAAGGGTGAAAACCTCTTCTTCTTAGGATGTCAATCAAGCTCTAACTTTCATTTACATCACAGTATTTGAGATCCAACTCAAATATGAGGGTACAACCTCTGATATCAAGATACAACCTACAGAGAGCACCAACTCTCATATTTCTCTAGCACGAACTAGATGGAAGAACCAACTCCTAGGTTTCTCTAGCACCCACTAGATGGAAGCACCAACTCCCAAAATATCTTCTAGCACCAACTAGAATTTAGAGGACTGGAATCCTCCCTAGCACCACCTTACAAACCTGATTGAATCTTACAAAACTTTACTTACTTCCTCTGTCTCTAATATGGTCTGTTATAGCTCCATGTCTCCTCTTCCTTCTTTAGCTTCTATGCTATGTTCTGCTTCTATGATTTGCTCTTCTTCCTTCTGCGCTCAACACAACCTCTTTTTCAACTTCTCTTCTGCATTTTATTCTCTGTGTTGCCTCTGCATTCTCTTCACTGTGCCATGGATCTCCCCTTCAGGTTATGCACTCCATCTCCTCCTACCCACATGAATCACTGTGAAAAAAAACACACTCTCTTCTCTGTTCTGCATGTCTTTCTCATGCCCAATTCTCTTCCAGATCATCATCACAAATCTTCATCTTCTTTTGTGTTTATTCTGAATCTGTTCATCATCAATGGCCATTATCTAAATATTCCTTTTCTTCTCTGGCAGTCACAACTCTTCGTCTTCTTTGTTAGTTACAACCAATCATTTTTGGATTCTTTGGCTTATAAGCGCCTTCCTTCACGTGGCCATCGACGGTGACCATATGACTAACCAATAGATGATTCATGACTCATGACTTCGGTAATATTGGAATGAGACATCTTGATTCTCCTAGCTCCCAATATCCGAAGTGGAGCCTAGCGATGTGCTAGATCCTCCCTTAATCTTTACTGATGTGACCATGGCTATGACCACATACCTAACTTTTGAGCACTTCACGATCTCGATCTAGCGAGTGCTATCTCCTTCTTTCAATATGAACTCGGGTGATGATCTCATGTAACCACGCTATTGCGAGCACAGCCAAAGGTGGTTTGAGGGAAACCCGCTTTTCACTCCACAATTCACTATAGAGCTCCACATATGCCTTTGGCGATACCGTGGTTTTGATTGCGGCCCACTCAAGAAAAATTAAGGCTCGAGCATGTTTTGGCCCTGCAATTGAGCATGATCATTGATCTCTAATCCATTGGTGATGCTACTCGATCAATGACTACTATTTGCCTTCCTTTTCTCCTTCCACGCGTGATCCCAGATCTCCACGATCCTTCGACACGTAGCTTCCTTCCAAATAAAAAACTATTATTGATTTCATGATCCAGGCTTCGAGAGTTTCAACTCTCAAAACCTTCTTTCCTCTGTACATCAATCTTTCGTAGTTGACAATCCACTGAAACGTGTCCCTCTCAGATTAACGGTCAAGATCTCCTTCAGGTCTCTGGACTCCAAAGATTTCAAATATCAACTTCTCATTTTTTCTGATGAGATATCTTCTGAAATGGAAGATATGCTGACATTTGTCCTCTTTAATCCAATGACTATCCTCCGCTCTGGGACTTCGCCCTTCGACATTCTCATATTTCAGTTTCTCCTCACTCGGCTTCCCTCTATGTGTTTTACCTGGAGCTTGCAATATAATGACACCTGTCCTCTCGCAGATCGACGGCTCCCAGTTGCTTCAGTTATTTGGGCTTCAACGATTTCAAACCTTTATCCTTCACATTTTCCCAGAGTATTTTCACCCGAATGTGTAATCTTCTGACATGTACCCCTCCTGGCGATCAACGACCAATGTATTTTTTCGGGTCTTCGGTGTTAGGGAGTTCGGGACTTTTGTCATTTGTTGGTGGTAAAACTCTCGAAGAAAATCTCCTGGAGTGATGTAACATTACACACATCACCTTTTGAGTTGGCATGGGTCGAGTGGTTTCCATGTGTCACTCACTAACGTGGTCTGCCACATGTCCTTGCTGACATGGTCTGCCACATGTCCTTGCTGGCATGGTCTGCCACATGTCCTTGCTGACATGGTCTTCCACATGTCCTTGCTGACTTGGTATGCCACATGTCCTTGAATCAGATGAGTGAGGCTTACTTCGGGTCTTTACCCATAGTCCACATATTTACGCCACATCTCTTCTGGATCAGACGACCTAGATCCATTTCGGATGATCCGACGCTTGATATTTACTTTGGATGATCTGACGACTGAGATCTATTTCAGATGATTGAATGATTGAGATTTACTTCATCTCTCCATCTCTCTGGGCTTCGGGGATTTCAAATCTCAAACTGAAACTCTCGAAGTGATTTCTCCAAAGCATAACCTCCTCACATCTTTAGACCTAAAATGAATGTTGTTCGTTGATCAAGATCTTAGATCAATGAATCGATTTGTTTGTGATGCAACTTTGCCTTGGATTAAATCTAATGACTCTCCATATTTTCTTATCCTATCCTTCCATTTATTTCGATCTGACGACTGACAAAAATTAGGGTGATCGAATTCTCAATCATTTTTCCCCGCTTATCTTATCCTTCCATTAAATTAATCTGGCGATTGTTGGTCCTCTGGATTGGTGATCCAACGAACGATTTCGCTCTTCCTCCTGATCTTTCGATCTCTCAGACTTAGAAGGTTTTCTAAGTGTTCACGGGTATTGACCTTTTCTCCTCTTGCGTGTCCATCTCTTGGACCTCATCTACACTTCTGGAAACTGCTATCTCTTCTGAGCTTTCTTATCTTCTGTTCTCTTGAGGTTTGATTCACTGTTGTTCTTTCCATCAATGACAAGCACATTCTTCCTATAAACATGCCAACAATCTCCCCCTTTGGCATTGATGGAAACCCTGAAAGGATGCACTATTATGCTTATACCTCCAACAATATCATATAGACAACACCTTTTTCTCCCATTTTGAAATCAATGTCAAAGAAAACAGAGAGTGAATATGTCCTCTGTCTGATTATATATACTAGTAGCACTCTCCCCCTGATCAGATAGACTATTTTAACTTGATAACAGGGTCACACCCAACCTTTGACGTAGATACTCAAGCTTAGCTTTTGCAAGCGGTTTAGTGAAGATATCAACAATCTGATCTTTTGATGGAATATATTGCAAAGAAACAACAATGTTGGTTACCTGTTCCCTCAAGAAGTTATACTTGATGGGTATATTCTTGGTATTGGAGTGAAATACAAGATTCTTTGACACACTAATTTCACTAGTATTATCACAATGAAGTGGGATTGGTGCATTATACTTTACCTCTAAGTATGCAAGTGTCTCAATCATCCATAATACTTGGGTACAATAAGTGGAAGTCGCAATGTATTCATCATCTGTAGTCGATAAGGAAATGGAACCTTGCTTTTTGCTCAACCATGCTACAAGAGAATCTCGTAAGAAGAATGCACCTCCACTCGTTCTTTTCCTTTCATCCATGCAGTTATCCCAATCAACATATGAATAGATTGATAGTTGAAAATTCTGATTCCTAGGATACCATATGCCATAGTTCATTGTTCCTTTCAAGTATCCGAATATTCTTTTGCAACTAACAAATGACTCTGTTTAGGTGTAGCCTGATACCTTCCTACCATTCCAACAACATGCATTTTGTCTAGACGAGATGTTGCAATGTAGAATAGGTTGCCTATCATAGACCTAGATGAACTCTGATCAACATCAAGTGAGTCATCATCCTTTCTTAACTTGCATCTAATGACTGTAGGTGTGCTCATAGGTGTAGAATATTCTATTTGAAACCTTTTCAACATTTCTCTTAGATATTTCTCCTGAGAAATAAATATTTCTTCAGACCTCTGAGTAATTTTCAGACCAATAAAAAATGACAGTTCCCCTATCATAGACATTTCAAATTCAGACTGCATGGCAGAAGCAAACCATTGTACTAATAAATCATTATTTCTTCTGAAGATGATTTCATCTACATAGACCAACACAATGAGAAAATCATTACCCTCTATTTTGATATATATATTGTTGTCAACTGTTCCTCTCTTGAACCCTTTGTCTTGAAGATACTTATCCAGTTTGTAATACTAGGCACGAAGAGCTTGTTTCAACCCATATAAGGATTTATTTAGCTTGCAGACAAAGTCAAGGTTATTTGATAGTTGGAAACCATTTGGTTGTTCCATATAGACTTCTTCTTTTAGATCTGCATTTAGAAAAGCTGACTTGACATCCATTTGATAGACTTTAAACTATTTATGACAAGCATAGGCAAGAAACATTCTAATAGCTTGTAATCTTTCTACGGGCGCAAATGTTTCATCAAAATCCAATCCTTCTATTTGAGGATATCCTTTGCAGACCAATCTAGCCTTATTTCTTACAATATTTCCTTTCTCATTCATCTTGTTTTTGTAGACCCATTGTGATCCTATCACATTTTTATTTGCTGGCTTAGGAATGAGTTCCCAAGTGTCATTATTTTCAATCTAGTCCAGTTCCTCATTCATTGATTTTAACCAATTTACGTCTTTACTAGGTTCATTAAAGTTCTTAGGTTCCACCATGTATATGAAGGCTATATGTGATTGCTCGATGTCTTTTATTATCCTTCTCCTAGTTTGTACACCTTTGTCTTTCTCACCAATTATCTGACTTTCAGGATGAATCTTTTGAGTAATTCTGGAGGAAGGATTTGATGTTGATTGTTGTCCTGACTCTTCTTGTCTAGGTGTCTCTTCTCCACCTGATTCATCATCTTCTTGTGAATCTGACATTTTATGTTCTTCATTTGCATTATTCTCATCATCTTTTTCATCTGGATTAGTGCTTATTCTCTATTGATCTTTTACAGGAGCTTCTTCATCAATTCAAACATCAATACAATCTACTAATTTATGAATTCTTTTGTTAAATCATCTGTATCCTTTACTGTTCGTTGCATATCCTAAGAAGATACCTTCATCAACTCTACTATCAAATTTTCCCAGATGATCATCATTACTCTTGATGTAGCATTTACTTCCAAATACTTTGAAATGCTTGATTGATGCAGGTCGACCAAACCACAACTCATATGGATTTTTATCACTGTTTGGCCTTAGATGCACTTTGTTTAGAAAATCAACAGCCGTGTGAGCAACCTCCACCCAGAATGTTTGTGAAATGTCCCTTTCACTCATCATATCCCTTGCCATCTTCTAAACTGATCTATTTTTGCGTTCTACAACTCCATTTTGTTGAGGAGTATATGGAATAGTATATTCGCTTTTAATTCCATGTCTGCCATAGAATTCTTTGAAGTTTCCTAACAAAAACTCTCTTCCCTTCTTTGAGTGAATTGCCTTTAACTTCTGTCCTGTCTGATTCTCAGCTAACGCCTTAAAATTTTTTGAACTTCTCAAACACATCAGATTTTTCTCTCAGAAAGGAGAAGTCATCAATGATAAGTCTGGAGAAGTCATCAATGACTAGCATAAAGTAACATTCTCCTCCAGTACCTTCCTTTTGCAATGGTTCACACAGATCCGTATGAACAATTTGAAGTGGTTTCTCTGAAGATGTGAAACTCTTTGATTTGAATTGAGCATGAGTCAGCTTCCCCATTTGATAGGATTCACATACAGAGTTATTAGGATTAGATATTCTTGGAAGGTATTTCACAACACCTTCATTATTCAGTTTAACAATATGATTAAAATTCATATGTCCAAGACTTCTGTGCCATAACCAACTTTCATCAAATTTTCTTAAATGACATTTCTCCTTGTCTTCCTTCAAAATACATACATTGTTTTCGGTTCTAACCCCTTTTGCAATTAGCTCTCCTGTGTTTACTGTATTTATTTTACAATTCTTGGAAATGAAAGTGACTTCACATCCTCTGTCACATATCTGACTGACACTAAGAATATTATGCTTTAAACCATCAACAAATAGTACATCTTGAGATTTCCTTCTTCCATTACTTATGATTACTAGACCTTTACCTATGATCTTTCCTAGAGCATCATTTCCAAAGGTCACACTCCCTGATTTATTTTCCTTGAGTGATAGGAACTTACTTTTGTCACCTGTCATATGATTGGAGCATCCATTGTCAATATACCAGAGTTATTTTTGTCTTTGAGCTGACAACACTAATCCACACTTTTCATCTTCATTCTTCTTCCAAACCTTGACGTTTTTAGCTTTGTGATTTGAATACGGCTTATAGTTCTTTAAGCAACAATCTGCAACTTTATGTCCATAATTATGTCAGATGTAACATTCTTGTTCATTGAATAAAGGATAATAATGATTGTTATTCTTAATCTGTGTCTTTTTCCCAACCATCACATGATTTGCAATTTGTGGTTGTTTGTTACTTGGTTGTCTCATTCTTTGTTGTGGAAGATATTTATTCCTTGGTTGTCTTGATTTCTCATGTCTAAATATTAAAGAGAAATTTACATCTTTGTGGCCAAAGTTAGAGCAATAAAAAAAATATCCGTAGAAAAAATATTTGTACCTGGAAAATGACTGTCTTCTTTGAGCAAGTTGATTTCTTCCATGCTGATAATTTCCTTGAGAAGAGGGTGTATTATTTCTTTGTTCTAGAGATTCAGTTCTAGTAGCTTTTCCTTCACTCCTCCTTGGTGGTTGATTCTCTTCCTTTGTTTCTGCAGGTTTGTTGTTGTCAATAGTTGTAGATTTGACAAACTTGATGGAGTCTTTTTTGCTTGGCTGACCACTACTTGATCCCTCTTCATAACCCAAACCCGTTTTCAAATTTGAATTCCTTTTTTGATTCAGAATGGAGTCTAATCCTTCTGAGGCTTTAATACTTGTCAAATTCTGATGATATAAGGCCTTTTCTGACAGTCACTATCAACTTCCAATTTTTCACCTTTTGTTTCGGCTTCCTTCAATTGTTGTTTGAGGATGTCTTCAATATTATTAGCTTCTTCTAGATTAACCTTCAACATATCAATTTATTCAGATGGTTCCTTGCATGTTTTCTCATACCCAAGCAGTAACTGTTTTTCTTTTCTTTTCTTTTCTTTGAGTCTATCAATCTCTTCCATGGAATTGACAAGTTCTCCTTCAAGATCTACTACTGCTTCACAATCAACGAACTTACTTTTTGTATCTTTAGTGTTTATATCTTCTAAATCTATTAGCATGATATCATTTATTTTATCTTCAATAGAAGAGTCACTGCTTTCATCATCCGAGGGATCATCATCATTGTTTACACAAAGGATTTTCTTCTTAAATTTATTCTCTTTATAGACCTTCTTTTGTTTGTGCTTCTCTTCATCATCATATGTATGATAATTTATTTTGTGAGTAAAATTGGATTCAAAATGACCTATCTTACCATAGTCGAAACATTTGAAGTGAAATTTACCGTTGTATTTGCCTGATCATTTCTTCAGTCTTCTCACAAAATTTACTTCAATCTCATCTATATCAGAGTCTGTGTTTTTCTCTACTTTAAAAGACGCTTCACTTGTAGTGGATTTACCTTTGGTGATTCTCATTTCATAATAAGTTAGGGTTCAAATAAGTTGATCTAGTGTCAACCTTTTGAGATCAACTATTTCCTCTATAGTAGAGACCTTCGAGTTAAATCTAAAGGAAGAGATCTTAATATTTTATGGACTAGAAAAGATTCAACTATCATTTCACTAAGGCCTTTCATAGTGTTGACAAGTTCTTCTAACGTAAGAAGTACTTACTAATAGTTTTGTCTTCATCCATCTTTAACTGCTCAAATTCCAGTCAGTGAGTTTGAAGTTTTGCGTCTTTCAAGTTTTCATTACCTTCAGAACTACTTATCAACTTGTCCCACATAACTTTTTCTGAATCATAGTGCATGAATCTGACAAACTCGACTTCAACAAGTCCACTGAGGATGGAATTAATTGCTTTTGCATTAAAGATAAACTCCAACTTATCATATTTTGAGGCCAAGACTACAGGCTTCACATATCTCGTTTCAACAACATCCCAAACATCAGCACCCAAAGACATTAAATGTGTTCTCATCCTT
Source organism: Picea mariana (assembly GCA_032191745.1). Taxonomy (NCBI): domain Eukaryota; kingdom Viridiplantae; phylum Streptophyta; class Pinopsida; order Pinales; family Pinaceae; genus Picea; species Picea mariana. The sequence goes on from JASDQU010101015.1 coordinate 12,136, forward strand.
ATTTTCGAGAAGGCAAAGTTTGTTCCATTAAATAGAGGGGGTCTATTAGTTGAACTTGTTGGTCAACTGAGAGGGGGGGGTGAATCAATCGTTACCGAGCTTAAACAATTATGCTTCTTTTAAATTCTTTACAAGGCACTCAATGATGATCACAATAATGCAGAGAAATAAGCAATGGCACATTCAGCATCAGTCACATATATGAGATACACAGAGACAGATATTTTCCGAGGAAACCCATAACGGGTAAAAACCTCTTCTTCTTTATATGATAAGTATTATTTACATTCTTTACATTATCATACATATGAGAACTAACTCATTGTGAGACTACAACCTCTGTTTTTGAAAGCTGCAACTTGCTGAGAGCACCAACTCTTTGTTTTCTCTAGCACCCACTAGAAGGAAGCACCAACTCCCTGGTTTCTCTAGCACCAACTAGAAGGAAGCACAAACTCCCTAGTTTCTCTAACACCAACTAGAAGGAATCTACAAATCCCTGTGTTCAAGAACCCACTTGAACCTCTGAGGACACCAGTCCTCCCTAGCACCTCCCTACCACCCTCATTTAAAAAAATTTATTACTGAGACTTATTACAGTGATATAGTGTTCAACAATAGATTACCAGTCTCATCATTGTTTTGCAAGATTTCGCTGCTCTGTCTTCCTCACTGTGTTTCTGCACGCTTCCCTTGCCCTTTTCTGTTCTTCTTCCTCTTATGCTTTCTGCACCATTCCTATTCAGTGCACCTTTTGTCTTCTGTCCCGTTTAGCTACTACACTCCACCTCCTTCTTCATAGATCCATCCCTCACCACAAAAACAACCTCAATCTCTTCTTTGTTCCCCATTCTTATACTCCCTATGCATCTTGTGCATCCTATCTATCCCATGGTTCTGCATCCTCTACATGTCGAGTGCTCTGCCTGTTCATTATGGAAATGCTTCAGCTTCTCTGTTGGTTCATGCCATCTGTCCATCATCACTGGGTGTCATAATCAAATTCCTTCACCTCACCATCAGTTGAGATTCTTCTCATTCTGTTACAATCGAGCTCAACTATTTTGTTGCAGTTACAGGCTCCAATGCTCATCCAGCTGTCAATTGCCCCCACGAACAGTCTTTGTTCTACTGGCTGATCCCTTGAGACTCTTCACCTTCTCTTTTAATCACCCCAAAGTGTCTTCGAGTCCTCTAGTAGAAACCATCAGTGGTTTCTAGCGATTACTCTGAGAAGTGCAACAATAGCCCTCCGATCTTCTTCAGTTTCATCTGCACCATTGGATTAACTTCTCTAAATCTTGTGTTCATTTCAGCATTTCACATTTCGGTATTTTGGGATCCCCGAGGTATAGATTTTTTACACTTCATGTCCTGATCCCTAAAACTCCGAAAAGGAGCTTGTTTTTACTAGCTCCTTCCCCCATGTGACCAAAGTCGATGACCAAT
>JASDQU010101015.1:22322-32422 GCA_032191745.1 Picea mariana
CTCGATCTTGTCATGATTTCGACACTTCACAGGCCTTATTTATGCCAGTCAATGGTCCACAACCCTTGGTGATCAGACGACTCTCATAACCCACTGAGATGGACAGTTGACGGGATTTTGACATTTTTCTTTTCAGCGAATCAACATTTCGCGATTTTGGGAATCCTGAGATCAAGAGTCTTCACTGTTGATTCTTCCAAATCTTGGTAATCAAAATCCCGGTGTGATGTAAACCTACTAACGTCACACGTGGATTGACATGTGTCGAATAGTTGCCATGTGGCACTCTGATTCGTGACTTACATGTTCCTGAAATGTTGAATCAACTTGACACTTGTCATTGCCTGATTGTGCCACATGTGCTTAGCTGACATGGTTTGTCACATTCACCTCCTAGATCTGATGACCCAGATCATGCCCTGATCCAATGGCTTAGATCATTTTTCCATTTCACATTTCGCTTTTTCGGGACTCCTGATGACGAGAGTCCGTGACATCTCTAACTCCCGATATCCGTAATCCTAGTATCCATTACTTCGAGTGATGCGCATGTTTTGGGTTTTTTGGGATTTCACATTTTGGTACTTTGGGACTCCTGATGTTGAGAGTCTTTGACTTCTCCATATCCCGATATCTGAAATCCTAATATCCATTACTTCAAGTAATGCGTTTGTTTTGGGTTTTCGGGATTGCGCATTTCACCTTGCTCATTAAAGAGCGTGCAGAGTTTCCTGGATCCAATGCCGGTCGGACCACGGGCTTAGATCTGATGTTCATCGAGAAATCTCAATGAGATCCATCACTACATACTCTGATCTTGTCGAGCTAGCTCTGCATCATCTTCCCAAAAGACTTCTGGTGCCCGCCTGGCACATCCTTCCTGTACTCAAGTCATCATCGCTGTTGTACTTGCCTTCAAGGAAAAGCATATATTGTCTGTAAAACATGCCAACAATCTCCCCCTTTGGCACTGATGGCAACAAAGGCACCCCTATTCTTCTCTCCTCCTTTGACATCAATGTCAAAGAAAACACGCTCCCCCTGAGCTGTTGCATTCATTTTAGGAGGTATCAGATGTGCAACCAATACAGGACTCCCCTTAACAGGATGGACTCTCTTACATGTGAGACGGGATGACAACCAGTGATGCAGGAGCATCATCTCACATCAGCCAACCAGCCAGCCAGCCACGTCAAGCACATGCATTCAAAGCTGAAGAGAGGCGTAGCCCTTGTTTTGATTTGAAATTAAATGTAATTAATTGTTTAAGCTGTTGAGCTAGGAAGCCATGATTTTCACAGGTGTAGAAGTAATTAGGCCTTTAAATGTTTTGTAAGGCTGTGATCTAGTTTCGATCTGCGGACTAGACAACCATTCAATGTAATTGAATAGGGTAGTTGAGGTTTGGAGGGAAGAGATTGAAGAGCCCCCTTAGGTAAAAATATCTTTTGGGGTCTCATTTTGTAGTAGTTAGCATAGAGAAGAGAAGAGAAGGAGCTGAGACCTTGTTACAGGCCGTGCTCAGGAACACCATTGTACACAGGCATTTGCCATTTTAATATAAACAACATTTTTTCCTGCATATTTCTGGTGTTGAATGAATGTCTGTGAGTGTTCTTTATATGTTGTGAATGTATGTTATGTTTATGCATTTGCAGGAGTTGTTTTGGTTTCAGGCTTGAGAGGTCTTTGAGGCTTCACACCAGGAGGGTGTGACAGAATGTTACGAGTTTTGATAGCTGTGCATAGAGGATGCATTCCTGAATCTATATATTCAGACAAAGATGTGTTGTGGGCACAAGAAACTGGAATCAACAACTCAATATAAAGGCCTGCGAGGTTGTTGAGTACCTCCGGAGGTGAGGCTGTGTAAGTAAAACACAGTTGCAGACATAACTTATGTTGTGAGTTCTATAAAGCTCTACCAGGTGGGCATTGAGCCAGTGAAAGGAGTGCACAGAAGGAGAATTCAACGGTAAGTTCATTAGAATCAAGAATCACTGAGGATTCTTGACACTCTGCCAAGAGGGTGTTGAGTAAGTGCCAGAGCGCATAGAAGGAACTCTACTGAGTTCAGAAGAAGATAGAACCTCTGAGGAGTTTTGTAAGAGCTCTGCCAAGTGGGAATTGAGAATATGCATAGTGATGCACAGGGGAAATCTGCCATGAGTTCGTAAGAAGTAAGAACCACTGAAGGATTCTTGATACTCTGCCAGGTGGGCATGGAGTAAGTACTAGAGTATACAGAGGGATTCTGTTGAGTTCAGAAGAAGGCAGAAGATCTGAGGAGTTCCATAAGACATTCTGCCAAGTGGGCATTGAGCATATTTGCAGGGTTATTGGATACCCAGAGAGACTCAGTAATAGGTTGCTTGAGCAGAAGGATATCCAGGAGGGCATCCAAATTCTCCATCTGCAGGAGAAGAAAGAAGGATAAAATCCCTTAGGGGTTTGAGTAATTGAGAAGCTTAGGAGGAATAGCACTTTGCGTGCAGAGACTCTGCAGAGGCGCAGAAGTCAGAACCCTTCAAGGATTCGGGTGTGAAGCTCAAGAGGAGTAGTGCTTTAAGTGCAGGAAGCCGTAGCTGCAAGGAGTGCAGAGGCTAGAGAACTCTCAGGAAGAGTTCAGAGTTTTCTAAAGCTCAGGAGGAACCACGTTTTCATATGCGCAGGCGAGTCCTTTTATGCACAGAGGCCTCAAGAGATCACAGGGATGAAAGAAAGGTCGAGGCCTTTGAGAATTCAAAATCTTCCAAGTCTAGGAAGAATATGCAGAAGTTCTAGAGGTGCACAACAACTGTTAGATCAGGCTGAGGAAAATAAATTTGGATCGTCGAAGACTTTACGTCTAGGAAGAAGAGTAGCAGAGTGAGTGCACATAAGAGGTTTGAATTGTCAGATCTTAGCCGAAGAACCTGACTGCCGTCAGATCTGTCGAGAGTTGCGAGGGAATAAACCCTCATATAGTAGAGCAGAGGAGTCGAAAGTCTCGAAAGGAATTGGCACATCAGGATATCGACGTTCGGGATATCGGAAGTCTCGAATAGAGGAGATCGGGAATCTCCAGAGAGAAAAGCCCGAAACACATCAGAGTCATCCATCCATTTGGGACACATGGTGGAGATTGATATCACTTCAGCATATCAGAGGTCGGGAGTGCAAAAGAATAGCGGCAAGGAGGATTCTCACATCGAGAGAACCCAAAACGCAAAATCTCGAAAGGGGTTTCCAAGCAGCCGTCATATCGGAGTTTCAGGAATTGGAACTTCAGGGGTTCCGAGGACAAGGTGTCAAAGTATTTCGGTGGTTTAAAACCTGAAATAGTGAAAGGAGGAGAGAAGGTCAGGACAAGAGCCATATCGGTGTTTTGCGTATCAACACTTCGGGGGGTCTAGAGGACAAGAGGTTGAGCGCTTGGGTTGCAAAACCTCGAATTAAGGTCTCGGTCATGTGAAGGATGGTCACTTGGACCGGAGCATAGCCATGTGGGGCTAAGACATTTCCAATTCAACATTTCGCAGATCGGTGAATCGGGAGTCGAGAGAACAAGAGATTGGACTCTCGCGTCAATAAATGCCGAAGGACATATGGCTGCGGTCATATGAGAATTGGTCATGTGGGCCAAGAGATAGCCTAGGGGCTAAATGCTGAAAGTGTGTCTCGGGTAATTGACAATTGGTTGATCGTGAGAATAGAGGTTCTCGACATCGGGAAAAAGAAAACCCCGAAGCCCGAAATCACATTTCCTGTGGGGAAATTGTTCATGGTCGTGTTCGAGGCCGTGAAGGAAAAGAAAGGACCTGTGGATTGATTTATGCATGATTTCAACAGGGAATTGAAAGAGCTACTTTGAGTCAGGGATATAGATGAACGATCCTTAATATCGGGAGTTCAGGTGTGGGACCTGCTAAGGCAGGTGCCTGGGTGAAGCGCCATTATTTTAGGTATCAGAGCTTGATTCTTGCTTGTACATTTCAGGCAAGGGAAGCTAGAGAAGGAGAGCACTCTGATACAAAAATCAAGTGGTATCAGAGCTAGAATTCACTGGTATATTTCAGGTGAAGCAAGGAAAAATAAGATAGGGTTGCTGAAGACTCTGTGGTGATTGTTCGCAGGTAGGCAACAATCAAGAAGACAGTCAGTAGGACTGTAGGAAGAGGCTAAAGCACTCAGGTTTGCAAGAGTGAGCAACAGATTTTCCAGGAAGATAGATAGAGACAACAACATGGCTATTGAAGGCCGTAGGTATACTGGAAGGAAGAACCAGAAGCCGGTGAGTAAAGAAGAAATAGATGAAGAGCTCGCTGATATAAGGAAAGAAATAGAAAATCTTGCATTACAGATGTAGCAGAACGCGAGGATGGATGAACTTGCATTGGAGATACAGCAGAAAGCCAAGTCGAGATGGGTATATGAATGGCCCATGAGGAGACCGAAGGTAAAATGGCCAGTCAAGGAGTTTATGGCTAGAAGATAGCATAGGATGTTAAGAGGATGGCTGAGGTATGCGGAGAGCCTCAATGGCTGAGAAGAAAATGAAATTCAGATATGTGAACCGAAGACTGGGAGAAATCTTGGAGAGGATGAGGACGAAATGGGATCAGCTGAAGATCTCAAGAACTGCCAGGAGGGCAGAGAGTAAATTCCCAATTGCCAGGTGGGCAAAGAGCTGAGATCGCTGCGGGATCTCACAGACTGTCATGAGGACAGCCGGGGAATTTCAAATTTCCAGGTGGGCAATGGATCGAGATCGCTGCAGGATCTCATAGACTGCTAGGAGGGAAGTGGAGGGTTTCCAAATTGATAGGTGGGCAAGGGAACAGAGATGGGATCAGTTGATTCCATAGACTGACAAGAGGGCAGCAGAGAAATCCCAATTTTCCAGGTGAGCAGGGATAAGCAGATGAGGCTATTTGAGAGTCTCATAAACTCAGGGGAAAGTTCAAATCAGCTCGAGGAGCTGATAGAGCAGGTGAGCTCAGAGATGGATTTGAATCAGCCAGAGTAGCTGAAAAAAGAGGAGGAAGATCAGAATAACAGTCTAATGATTGGGGAAATTCAGGTATTCCTACCATTTTCCCAAGAGGAGTAAAAAATTTGCATTGCGGATGTTGAGGCAGCAACAATAGAAGTAGGATAGCTAGCTGAGACTGTAAAAGAGGAATTGGAGAAGATATCTGAGGCTGCCCAAGAAGGAGAGGAGAATGAGCATTCTGAAGAATGGCTCAATGCTTTCAGCAAGGAAGCTGAGGAAGCTACAACACTGAAGCTGACAACAGAAGAAGTCGAAGAGTAGGCATGCAGATTAATCACTCCATGGGAGATGGAGCTAAAGATGTTGGAGGATTGGCTAAACAATCCAGGGCCAATAAGAGGACTGGCAAAAGAACAGTTGTCAGAGAAGGTGACTGAGCAATAGGTCAGTTGAGAGAATATTGCAGAGATGTACTTTTCAGCAGCGTGGCAAGTTGAGGCCACGAAAGATGAAGAGGATGACATGGGAGATCATGATGATCTGCCCAATTGCAGAAAATTTTTGTAGATGAGGAGACCGCATGAACAGGGCCAGCCACTAGAGCAGCTGGACGAAGTGATTGAGAAGATTAGAAGGCTGATGATAGAGTCAACAGAGACTACCAGCAAGGAGGTGTTGGGTAGAAGAAAGGAAGAAGTAGCAACAACAATAGCAGCGACGAGAGAATGGAGCAGATGAATAGCTCCAGAAATTCGTTTGGGATCCAGGAGGATTTCCACAGCTAAGAGGGGAAGCTCATGAGCAGGGGCTCATGAATTTTGCAGCTGAGGAGTATGATGCAGGAGCATCATCTCACGTCATCCAGCCAACCATCCAGCCACGTCAAGCGCATGCATTCAAAGCTAAAGAGAGGTGTATCCCTCTTTTTGATTTGAAATTAAATGTAATTTATTATTTAAGCTGTTGAGCTGGGAAGTCATGCTTTGCACAGGCATAGAAGTAATTAGGCCTTTAAATTTTTTGTAAGGCTGTGATCTAGATCCGATCTGCAGACTAGACAACCATTCAATGTAATTGAATAGGGTAGTTGAGGTTTGGAGGGAAGAGCTCGAAGAGTCCCCTCAGGTAAAAAGGTCTTTTGGGGTCTCATTTTGTAGTAGTTAGCATAGAGAAGAGAAGAGAAGGAGCCGAGACCTTGTTATAGGCCGTGCTTAGGAACACCATTGTAAACAAGCATTTTCCATTTTAATATAAACAACAATTTTTCCTACATATTTTTGGTGTTGAATGAATGTCTGTGGGTGTTCTTTATATGCTGTGAATGTATGTTATGTTTATGCATTTGCAAGAGTTGTTTTGGTTTTAGGCTTGAGAGGTATTTGAGGCTTCACACCAGGAGGGTGTGACAGAACGCTGCGGGTTCTAATAGCTGTGCACAGAGGATGCATTCTTGAATCTATGGATTTAGACAAAGACATGTTGTGGGCACAAGAAACTGGAATCAACAACTCAAGAGAAAGGCCTATGAGGTTGTTGAGTACCTCAGGAGGTGAGGTTGTGTAAGTAAAACATAGTTGCAGATAGAACTTATGTTGTGATTTCTTTAAATCTCTGTCAAGTGGGAATTGAGCCAGTGAAAGGAGTGCACAGAAGGAGAATTCAGCCGTAAGTTCATTAGAAGCAAGAATCACTGAGGATTCTTGACACTCTTCCAAGAGGGCATTGAGTAAGTGCTAGAGCACACAGAAGAAACTCTTCTGAGTTCAGAAGAAGACATTACCTATGAGGAGTTCTGCAAGAGCTATGCCAAGTGGGAATTGAGCATATGCACAGTGATGCACAGGGGAACTCTGCCATGAGTTTGTAAGAAGCAAGAACCACTGAAGGATTATTGATACTCTTCCAGGTGGGCATGGAGTAAGTACCAGAGTATACAGAGGGATTCTGTTGAGTTTAGAAGAAGGCGGAAGCTCTGAGGAGTTTCGTAAGACACTCTACCAAGTGGGCATTGAGCATATTCGCAGGGTTATTGGATACCCAGAGAGACTTAGCAATAGGTGGCTTGAGTAGAAGGATAGCCAGGAATGCATCCAAATTCTCCATCTGTAGAAGAAGAAAGAAGGATAAAATCCCTTAGGGGTCTGAGTAATTGAGAAGCTTAGGAGGAATAACACTTTGTGTGCAAAGACTCTGCAAAGGCGCAGAAGTCAGAGCCCTTTAAGGATTTGGGTGTGAAGCTTAGGAGGAGTAGTCCTTTAAGCGCACGAAGCCGTAGCTACAAGGAGTGCAGAGGCCAGAGAACTCTCAGGAAGAGTTCAGAGTTTTCTAAATCTCAGAAGGAACCACATTTTCATATGCGCAAGCGAGTGCTTTTACGCGTAGAGGTTGCAAGAGATCACAGGGACGAAGAAAAGGTCGAGGCCTTTGAGAATTCAAAATCTTCCAAGTCTAGGAAGAACGTGTAGAAGTTCCGGAGGTGCACAACAGCCGTTAGATCAGGTTGAGGAAAAGAAATATGGACCGTCGAAGTCTTTGCATCCAGGAAGAAGCATAGCAGAGCGAGCACACATAAGAGGTCTGAATTGTCAAATCTTAGCCGATGAACCTGACAGCCATCAGATCTATCGAGAGTTGCGAGGGAGTAAACCCTCATATAGTGGAGGAGAGGAGACGAAAGTCTCGAAAGGAATTGGTGCATCAGGATATCGGTGTTTGAGATATTCGAAGTCTCGAATACAGGAGATCGAGAATCTCCAGGGAGAAAACCCCGAAAGACATCAGAGCCGTCCATCCATTTGGGACACGTGGCGAATATTGATATCACTTCGGCACATCGGTTGTCGGGAGTGCAAAGGAACAACGGCAAGGAGGATTCTCACATCGGGAGAACCTGAAACGCGAAATCCCGAAAGGGGTTTGCAAGCAGCCGTCATATCAGAGTTTCAGGAATCGGAACTTCGGGGGTTCCGTGGACAAGGTGTCGAAGTATTTCAGTGGTTTAAAACCTGAAATAGCGAAAGGAGGAGAGAAGGTCGGGACAAGCGCCATATCGATGTTTCACGTATTAACACTTCGGGGGGTCTAGAGGACAAGAGGTCGAGTGCTTGGGTTGTGAAACCCCGAATTAAGGTCTTGGTCATGTGAAGGATGGTCACTTGGACCGGAGCATAGCCAGGTGGGGCTAAGGCATTGCCAATTCGACATTTCGTGGATCAGTGAATCGGGAGTCGAGAGAACAAGAGATTGGACTCTCGCGTCAATAAATCCTGAAGGACATATGGCTGCGGTCATATGAGAATTGGTCATGTGGGCCAAGAGATAGCCTAGGGGATAAATGTTGAAGGTGTGTCTTGGGTAATCGAAAATCGGTTGATCACGAGAACAAAGGTTCTCGACATCAGGAAACAGAAAACCCCGAAGCCCAAAATCACATTTCCTGTGGGGAAATTGTTCATGGTCATGTTCGGGGCCGTGAAGGAAACAAAAGGACCCGTGGATCGATTTATGCACGATTCCAGTAGGGAATTGAAAGAGCTACTTCGGCTCAGGGAGATAGATGAACGATCCTTAAGAACGAGAGGTCAGGCACGGGACCTGCTGAGGTAGATGCCTTGGTGAAGCGCCATCACCCAGCTTCTGTCTGAGATATTCAAATGCTGTCTTGGCTAGGGGTTTAGAAAAAATGTCTATAGTTTGTTCTATAGTGGGAATGTAATGGACCTAAACAATCTGATTGGTGACCTGCTCTCTCAGAAAATGATATTTTATGGGAATATGCTTTGTCTTGGAGTGGAATATAGAATTTTTAGACACACTGATGGCACTCGTGTTATCATAATGAATTGGGATCGGTGCAGTGTATTTCACCTCCAAGTCTGCAAGTGTCTGAATCATCCATAATACCTGAGTGCAACAGGTAGAAACAACAATGTACTCCGCCTCTATGGTTGATAAAGAAATGGAACCTTACTTTTTACTAAGCCATGCTACTAAAGAGTCACCCAGGAAGAATGCTCCTCCATTGGTGCTTTTTCTCTCATCAACACAATTTTCCCAATCTACATCTAAATAAGCAGTTAACTGAAAAATTCTGATTTCTGGAATACCACAGACCATAAGTCATTGTTTCTTTTAAATATCTGAATATCCTTTTGACAACATGCAAATGACTATGTTTAGGTGCATCTTAATATATTCCTACCATTCCTACAACATGCATTATGTCTGGGAGAGATGTTGTGATGTACATCAGGCTACCAATCATTGATCTATATGAGCTTTGATCAACATCATGTGAGTCATCATCCTTGCTTAATTTACATCTAGTAACCATAGGTGTACCTACAGGTTTAGAATCTTCCATTTGAAACCTTTTCAACATTTCTCTTAGATATTTTTCTTCAGAAATGAACATCCCTTTAGTCCTCTGAGTAATTTGCAGACCAAGAAAAAATGACAGTTCTCCTATCATAGACATTTCAAACTTAGACTCCATGGTAGAAGCAAACCATTGTACCAATGGATCCTTATTACATCCGAAGATGATGTCATCTACATAGACCAATACAATGAGAAAATCATTATCCTCTATTTTAATATACAGATTGTTGTCTGTTGTTCCTCTCTTGAATCCTTTGTCTTTGAGATATGTATCCAGTCTGTTATACCAGGCTCAAGGGGCTTGTTTTAACCCATATAGAGATTTCTTTAGCTTGCATACTAATTCCGGATTATCAGACAGTTTGAAATCCTTTAGTTGTCCCATATAAACTTCTTCACTTAAATATCCATTTAGAAAATTTGACTTGACATCCATTTGATAGACTTTAAATCTTTTTTGACAAGCATAGGCAAGAAACATTCTGATAGCTTGTAATCTTTCTATGGGCGCAAATGTTTCATCATAATCCAGTCCTTCTATCTGAGCATATCCTTTACAGATTAGACTTTCTTTGTTCTTGACAAGTTGTCCCTGCTCATTCAACTTGTTCTTAAAGATCTATTTGGAACCAATGATATTTTTACCTTCCGATCTCTGAACCATCTCCCATGTATTGTTTTTCTCAATCTGATCAAGTTCATCATTCATTGCTTTAACCCAGTGGTCATCTTTGCTGGCTTCATT
>JASDQU010101015.1:36543-67180 GCA_032191745.1 Picea mariana
AGGGTGGTAAGATAATGCCACAAAAGAAGAAAACAACATGGGGGATCAGGATGATCTGACCTTTGATGTGTGTGAGGAAGAAGAGTTGCAATCGAGAAAACTGCAAAAGAAGAGCCAACCAACAAAGCAGTTGGAAGAAGTCATAGAGGAGGTAAGAGAGGTGATGTTGAGGTCAACACAAGAAAATACCAGCAAGGATAAGTTGAGTAGAAGAGAGCCTTCCATAGTAGTAGGGAAGAAGAAGAAGCAACAACAACAATAGGAACAAAATAGAGGAGCAGGAGGAAAACTCCAAAGGAGAGTTTGGGATCTAGGGGGATTTAAATAGCAGAGTAGAGGAGCTCGTGAGAAGGAGCTAATGATTTTCCCAATAGTGGAGTATGATGCAGGAGAATCCATTCCACCTAAGCATGCACTAGATACTCATCACATTAGTGCACATTCAAGGAGGGGAGAGGCGCCAATGCTCTCATTTTTCCCCAAATTTTAAAATTTCAAATTGTATCTTAATGAAATTAAATGTTGTAAGTCTTCAACAGAGCTGAGTTATTGCCTTTGTATAGGCAGGAGATAAGGTCGCCTTTAATGGTTGACAGGTTGATGGCTCTAGATTCAATTCAGACTAGATGGCCATTAAAGAAACTTCAATGTAATGGATGAGGTTAGGTGAATTGGAGGGAAAGCTCATGGAGCCCCTCTTTTGTAAAAAGATCTTTTCATTGAAATTTATTAGTTTTTGAGTTTTTATAAGAAAGAAGGGAGTTGTAGAGAAGAGCTCAAGAGAGGAGAGGAGAGAGCCAAGACTCTGTTGCAGTTCGAGCTTGTACACATTGTAACCATGCATTCAAATTAATAAACATAGTATTTTTTCCTACCTATGAGTTTTCTGAGTGTTCATGTGTTCTATGAATGTTATCTGTGTGTTTATTTATGTTGTAGATGTATGATAGATTTCCATCTACAGAGATAGACATAATCGTTTATCTGTGAGTTTGCTGAATCGTTTTGGGTTCCTTTGGTTAAGTGCAAGGAGTGCATGATAGAGTCTTGAAACCTCTGTGAGTGAATGCATGGAGTGTGTATCTAAACTATTTCGAGTTAGAGAAGAATGTGCCAGGAGGGCACACCAAAATAGTTTGCAAACTCAAAAGGAGCCTCAAGGTTACTGAATAACTTGGAGGAAAATCTGTGCAGGAGAAAGCACAAAAGGCAGAGTTGTTGACTACTCTGTGGAAGCTCTGCCAAGTGGGAATTGATCGAGTGCAAGGTGTGAACATGTGAAATATGTTTCAAGTTCTGAGAAGAGGAGTGTCAAGGAAAGGACACCCACATAGTTTCTAAATACTCTGTAAGCTACGCAAGTGTGCATTGAGAAGATGCACTCATGCATCAGTGACCTTGAGAAAGACCAGGATTCTAGAGGAAGAATTTTGGAGGGAGTGCACTAGGCCAACACTTAGATGAAGTGTTGAAGGAATTCTTCTGAAGGCTCGGTTAAGAACAAAGAGTGTGCATAGGAGAGAACTAGTTTCAAGTTCGAAATCTCAGAAGGGATAGCATTCCCAGAAGCAAGTCGAGACCCAGTGGTCGGGCTCGCAGGAGAAAGATCAAGGGTCATTGACCTTTGAACACTTACAAATTTCCCAAGTTTGGGAGAATGAAGAAGCTCGGGAGGAAGAGATACAACTGTCGTTATATCAACTGCAAGGAGGAGATCTAGACCATTGAAATTCACATCTAGACACCCAAAGGAGTGCGCAGAGTAGACAAACAGATCCCATTCGTCGGATCTGTGTTCATGGATCAATAGTCATCTAATCTAGGTGAGTATCATGGGGTCTAATCCCTTTTCGTTTCATAGGAGAGTGGAATTGTAAAGTCCTAAAGTCCCAAAGTGGATCGGGACCATCCATCGTCAGGAGACAGGTGGCGACAGATCTGAGACTCCGTAGTAGAAGTACTCTGGGATTTCTTGGACAAGTAGAGGGTGAAATTCCTGAAGTTCCAAAGCTAGGCGGAACCGTCCATCGTCTAGAGAGACAAGTGGTAGTAGATTATCAACTTAGGGGGAAAACCCAATTCGGAGAAAAAATGGGTGAGGTGAACCAAAACCTTGCAAATCCTGAATTAGTGAAGTAAATCCTAGTCGTCCATTGGAACAGGACACATGGCATTTGAAAAAGTGCTTCATTGGTTCTTGGTTCAGGAGAAACAGAGGTAACAGGAGTGAAAACTCTTGAAACCCAAAGTTTAGAAGTGAATCTGGACTGTAGGTCCAGAGGAGGGTACATGGTAGCATATCGTTTAATATGGAGTAGAAGAACTCTGGGAGACCCCGGGTGACTAGAGTGCGAAATCACCGAAGCTCCAAAGGTGGATTAGATCCGAGTCGTTGATCGTCAGGAGGAACGTGTCATCAGATCATCCAGGCCAAAGCAGTAGCACTCAAAAATATTTAGCATGTGGGGTTTTCATAACTCCCGAACTCCCGAAGCGTGGAGCACCAGATTTCATCATAACCGTCCATCGAACCAGGACACATGGAGAACATAGATTTACTCTAGAGAAAATCCATTCCGAAGGAATTTGAAGAGATAAAGCACAAGAAATCTTGAAGCGTAGAGTGCCAGAGTTCATCATGGTTGTCCATCAAGCTAGGAGAGCGTGGACCATTGAATTACGAAGGGGACACGTGGAGGAAGGAGGTACAGTTCATTAGGAAGCCACTTTATAGGTTTGTGGTGGAAGAAGACACTGGAAATCCCAAAGTGCGTAGTCCCAAAGTGAAACAAAACCATTGATGTTCTGTGGACACATGGCATAAGATTTCGCAGTCTGGAGACTTGACACGGAAGAATTTGCGAGTGGTGAAGAGAAAACACCCAGAGTTGGAGCTTCAAAGCACTCTTTGAGTAAGCGCATGCTCATAGCCTGAGGTTACATGAGGAGAGGGGCCTAAAAATAGGACCTAGCACCCACCAACTTGAAATTTTCAAGAGCTCTAGGGAAAGGGCCCACGCGTTTCATAAAACCTGAGGCTTAGAAGAAAAGGGACCTGTGTAAATTGTCTTGTGTTCCAGCAGGGGCCTGAAGAGACGATTCGAATCAGTAAATTTAATGATCCTAGATCAGAAGGTTGAACATCCACATAAGAGAAGTGGGGTCTCCATCATATTCCTTTTCCACCAGGTTCCCCCTACGGTGATATTGGTAAGATTTATTTTTTATATATTTCATTTTTTTGTGTTTTTTCAAAAGGAATAAAAAACACAAATATTTTGGTATGGTATCAAGTATTAAAATTTGTTTGTCACATAGATGTAGGTCTGTGAAGACCATATGGATTCCCACGACATCGACGGAGGATCCAAGGAGATGAGCATGTGGGAGGAGATGCAAAGAGAGTGTTGCAGAATGTGTAGGGGAACCTGTCTCAATTAACGCACAGGATTCCTATGGTTCAAGTGGAGGATTTGCCAGAGGATATGCAACGAAATACATTGGGTGTGCTCCGTGCGTGGGTGAGAATATTCTGACGTCTCACAAATTCCATATTGTGCTATAATTATATTCATCCGATGCCATAGGTGTAGATGCCATGGTCATATATATACCATACATATATGTATTTTGAGGGTGTGAGCCCCATTTTGTACTGTGACACCATATTTTTTTGAAAAGATGAAATATAAAATCTTTGGTCTTCGTCTTTGCTTATATATGTTAAAATGTGTACATGAATGAATTTGTTTTCTTTACTTTAGTTATGTGAAAAATTCCAATCCAAAACATAATTAGCATATGCATCAGACACATGATTAGAACTTCTAGGTATGTGATTATAAGTAAGAAAATCAAAGTATCATTCCAAAAGTCGTACTCGTAGGAATCATCATAGTAGAATAGGGTCTCTCACAAGGTATATTCCATTTAACTGACATATGACTAACTAGGAGTCCAAGCGAACCTATAAATACTGAATACCATGTGAAATGGTGTCACGTAATAGATCTATAACATCGCTATACTCAGCCACATTATTTGTTGGTGGCTCCAGAAAAACGCCACCTGAAGATACCAGTTGGCCCTCTGGTGAGTAAATGACCCAAGTGGAGGAATCCATGTTCCATGTATGAAGACTACCACCATCTCTAAATCCTAAGTAAACTGGAGACTTTGTTGACATATACCAACCAAGGGAAAACTTGATAAGCAAGACGATGACACAAAGGAAAATATGTATATACACTAAGATACACTAGTATACAAAGAGTCATTCCTAATATTGAGGGCTCAAGTGTAATATCGTTTAAGGTAGAGACCATTTCTTGGCTCATCCAACACATTCCCTTCATAATATTCCAATTCATAGGCTCCTTTCTCTAAAACACGTCGCACGATATAAGGACCGTGCCAGATGGGGTTGAACTTGCCTTCCCCCAACGATTCTTTGGATTGGTCATATAGGAGAACCAAGACACCCTTAGCATACTATTGAGGACAGATAGAACTATCATAATGAACCTTAACACATCATTTATTCACTTCAATTTTCGTAGAGGCAACTCAACGTTGCTCATCTAGACGCTCTAGGTGCACAAGGCGTTCTTCAAGATCGGATGTGTCAGGTAGGAGCTGAATTGTGAGTTTGAGGGAAGGAATTTCACATTCAATCAAAAGGATCAACCCCACGTCGTGTAATAACTGAAAAGCAGAAAAATTAGTGGAATTCTTTACCAAGGTTCGATATTCCCAAGGCATAGGGTAAAGCATTAGATGTCAGTTAGATTTACTCTGGCTGGCAATTTTTTGCAAAATGGTCTTGAGAGATTTATTCACCACCTCTACTTGTCCATTTTCTTGGGGATAATAAGGAGAAGAATGACCATGCTTAAACCCCAGTTTTGATGCTAACTCCTTCATCATTGCATTCTGAAAGTGACTACCATGATTAGTGAAAATATCCTTTGGGATTTCAAACCGAGCTATAATTTGGTTGAATACGAAGAATGTTGCCATATTACCATCGAATTTAATGATAGGCATGGCCTCTTCCCATTTATTGAAGTAATCCATGACCATAATAATATGTTGATGCCCCCTAGTTGAATTTGGGTTACATTCCATAAAATCTACCCGCCACTTGGTGAAGGGACCGATGATGATGAATGGGTGAAGAGGGCCTGGATGCGAGCACATTTTCTGGGCAAACACCTGGCAAGGGTGACACTTCCTGACCTCTTCAACAAAATCTTTAAAAATTGATGGCAAAAAATAATCGACTCACAATTTTGTTTGGGTTGTCATAAGACCAAATAGATTACCACCACAAGCCCCACTGTGACAGTCATTGAGAACTGACTTAGCTCCCTCTTGAGTCAAGAAAATACATAAAATATTATCTACTCCTCGACGATACAAAGTGTTGCTAATGATAAGGTAGTTTTTTTCTTGATGATATATATGTCATCGAACATCTCTAAAAAAATGTTGGGATAGCTTCAAGGTTTGAATATAAATTATAATGTCTCCATATCAGGGGTTTGAAGATGAGATAAGGAAGATATGTTCACCCAAGAATGAATCATCATGAATAATTTCCTCATCTAGTTGAGGGAAGTCTGATATCAACTCGACAAAAACTAGTGATTTGTTAGAGTTTGCCGAAGTAAAATCGAGATCAAACTCTCGCAAAATAACGATCCAATTATTGTTTTTTCTTCCTATGACACGCCTGGTAAGGACGTATTGAAATTGATTGATATCTACAACTATAGTAGTTTTTCAAAGTAATATATAATGTTGTAATCTTTGAACTGCATGTACGATGACCAAGGCTAGTTTTTTCTATGTGAGAGTATTTAAGTTCAGGACCGACTAAGTTTTTACTAATATAGTAGACAATGTTCTCAAGGAGCTCAATGTCCTCCTGAACCAAAACCATACCAATCGTCCCTTCGAATGTAGTGATATAAATAAAATGGTCTCTATTGTAGTCTAGAGGCTTCAACAGAGGCGTTGATACCAAGGATTTCTTAAGAGCATCCAAGGATTCCTAGGCTCTCTCATCCCATATAAACATAGTATCCTTCTTCAAAAGACACATTAAACCCTTAGTTAAATTGTAATAGTTCACTATGAACCAATGCAAGAAGTTATCCTTCCCCTGTAAACCCTGAATTTGTCGAATGTTGCGCAGGGGAGGAAATCAAAGTATTGGTTCAACCTTCATAGGATCCACCATGATCCCATGCTCAGTGACTAAGAATCCTAAGAGATGGTGAGACCTAATGCAAAAGATTCACTTGTGAGGGTTCAAAGAGGTGCGATAGTAACAACATATTTCAAATACTAATCGAAGGTGAGTGGAGTGATCTACTCTCTTGTGAGAGTGAGAAGCTAGATCGTTGAGGTAAGCTTCGAGAATATGTTTGAGATCGTGAAAAGGAAAGGTCATGGAACATTTGAAGGTTTCTCTAATGATTTTAAGGCCGAAAAGAATTTTACGGTATGCAAAATTACCCCAATGAAAAATAAATGTCGTCTTGTGTTGATCCTCGGTTTGATTTGAATTTGATTATATCCTGAAAATCCATCCATAAAGGAAAAAACTTCACTTCTCGTGCACTCATCAAGAATCTGGTTGATGAAAGGAGTTAGGAAGGTATGTTTAGGACAATACTTATTCAGGTCTCGAAAATTCATACATACACGGATGGTTCCTTGTTTTTTATTCATGGGAACAGGGTTGGACACCCATTCGGTCAAGGGAACTGGGTAGATGAAACCAACATTAAGTAGCTTCTCTACGTCTGTCTTAATAGTAGGGGCCTTCTTAGGATTAACAACTCTAAGACAATGTTAAACATGCATAGCATCGAGATAATTATTGATCTCATGTTCAACAATTCTGGGGTCGATCCCTAGCATCTCTTAGTACGACCAAGTGAATACATCACAAAATTATTTGAAGAGATCGATGTAGATATCGATTTCTTCAGGATAAAAATCCGCACCGTTGTATACATTCTTAATTTTTCCAAGAATTAGAGAGATGTCGATCGTGATGGTAGGAGAAATATTCTCCATGTTTCCTTCGACATAAACACCATATGTATCTAGTGGAACCACAACGTGACTAAATATCTCACTCAAGGTAGATCTAAATTCATCCTGTTTGATCCTAACAAGTTCTGGGAGGAAATATGAGCGATGATGCATATTTTCCCAAGGCCTATCGAAACCATACATGGAATCTAATATGGATTCATATGAAGGTAAATTATTGTCGAGGAAATCATGCGAACACAATGATTGGGCAGCCCATACGGGCTCTAGAACGAGATCCTCCTCATCCATCTATGCGAAGCAAGGATCTAGGTCAACAGTAGTGTTAATAAAATCTTGATATGCAACCTTTGCCGCTGACTATGGAATTTCCATCCCAATGTGCGAGTGACCTTCACATGACATAGTCGAGAAGGTAGGGTCCAGGGGTCACTAAAATACAAAGTATGGAAAGGAACGAACCTCATCGATGATGAAGAACTACTGGAAATGCAAGAATGTGATGGATTTGTGCCATGAAATCAAAGCTACCCATGAGAGAGGAATATGGTTTGACACCAACATCCTTGGTTTCCTACTGAGAATTAGCGATCACTAGGATCAAAGTTGCAACTGATTCCTTAGGACTAGCATGCACAAAGGAAAGTTGATCAATCGTCACTATTTTTCCTTCGTGAGGAAAACATAAAGTGCAGAAAATAGATGACATGACTGCAATCATGGAATAAGTCCAATTACACCCTAGTAGTAAATTATAGTCAAGGGGCACATCAACCACCTCGACATCAAACTCCACTATCTTTCCACCTAACTGAACCAAAAAAGTGGGAAGAATTCTATGGGGTCGAAAAGAACATCCATCAAATGTGGTCAACATAGTCATAGATTGGGATAGAGTCAAAGAGCCAATGGATTTCCAATAGGTTAGGGACATCACACACGTTTCAACACATTCATCAATTACAATGCATTTGGTGGTAATTTCATATACTCCACATGGATTTTAAAGGCCACGTGGTAAGGAAGGCGAGGCTTAACATCTGTGACGTCAAACTTAACAACATTGAGCCACACAGGTCTAGATCTCCTAAAGCATATAACAAGACATTCCTCTGTGAAGGAAACATCTGGAACACCTCTAAAGCTGACATCACACAAGGGTTTTGACCCAAATATTTGACAATTGAATAGTTCTGGGAAGCTCTATAATTAGGATTGTGGACAGAGCGTTTCAGTACTCCTTTCGGAATACGAGGTAGAGGTTCTAGATTTTCTATCTGCAAGGGTGTTTTCATAGGAGGGGGAGACTCTAGACCTGTAACAGTCTGTGAAGAACCGTAATCATGAGATTGAGTGGCTACATCAATCTGAAACTTGACCATATTAATACATAGATGGTCACCTTCATGTGTCGAGGGGTTTTGACTCCCACTCAACACATTTCTGGTGTTGGAGGACCCTAAAGCCATGTGTTGATTATGTAGAAATGAATTGGTCAACACAACGGGTGGTTCTGATAAGAGCCTCGAGTCTTCCTCGATTTTGGGGCATAGGTGGGTAAGATGATCATCTTTACAATGTTTACAAGGAAACTTCACCTTCCATTTTTCTTTCTTTCCCTAACCGACCTTATTATTCAATCTATCATTATTAGTGTTGTCCATGGATTTGTTATTATTTTTACCACCCTTATGATTATTACCTCATCCTTTCCTTCTATTCCTGCTTGGTTGCTGGTTACCATTTGGGTTGGCTGACAACTATACATAATGCACATCCTCTGACTAAGTGGGAGTGGAGGATGAAGTTGAAGCTTGTCCTACTACATGTTGTCTTAAAGACAAATCCTTCAAATGGTTCTTTACCAATTCTATAAACTTATCATTTGTAGAACCTATGATGCCATCGGAATGAGGCCCATGCTTTTGTCCAGGGTCATAATTTGACTGCGGTGCATTAGGAAGAATTTCATACTGTTGGCACAAGGGCATGCCCAAGGTTCATCTCCAAGAGCACACCAACAAGCCCTAACTACTGGCCCTTTCGGCAACACCTGCGAAGCAGATGCAGTCTCACCTGAAGTAGCTATGGGGGGGTTGTAGGACAGAGATGTCTACAACCAAAGGGAATACCAATTGGATCTAATACAAGAGAAATGCAACATTTATATACCACTTACCAGCTCAGATCTACTCCGCACAAATTAGCTATCAGATATAACACAATAATGCAAATAATTGTCCATCAAATGGCACAGAATAAAGCATCAATCACACACAACACAAAATAGACATGGTTCACCCTCTCTCTAGGGATATGTCCACAGAACTGTGCTTTATAATATATTAATATGAAGCATACAGTTCTTGTCTGCGCTCTCAACTAGCATATCTTCTTTCTTCGTATCTCTATCTCTTCCCTCCGTACACATCCAACTGCAGGGTTGATTATTGGACCCAGCTGAAGATCTTACAATACCAGAAGGCTCTACTCTCATCTATTCTCTCTCACACAATCGTACTCACTTGATCACATGATAACAAAGACAACAAAAACATCCATAACATCAAAAACAACCAACAACCTAGGTCCTTTAGACCTCTATTTATACATTACAATAGTTCTCGGACACCTTTAGGCTAAAACCTAAGTGTCAAAGCCCTAGATACCAAAACCCTAAGTGTCTAAAACCCTTGGTCAACTTGACCCTCTTTTTCAAGTCTTCGCCAGCCTATCCTTCCTTCCTTTTCATGCGGTGCTCCAAAGCATCCAATAGTGGCTTTTTCCGCTTGCCGAGTTGTCCATGATCCATCTTCCTTGCTGATCTGTCATCCCCAATCTCCTCATCCAATGTCTTTTCTTCTATTACTTCGGTCCACCTTTTCTACTCTTCTACTCACTTCGACCCAGTGACAGTCACTGTGTCTTCCGCGCAGTTAGTTTTTTGTCTTTTCTTCCTTGATCTTTGTTTGCTTCCATAACCAAGGGCCAACATATACAACATCCCATATTGAGCATATATGAGTTCCAGATGTTGGGATTTGAAAATAACTTCTTCCTTAGATGTTACTCCATATGTAGAAATATCCTTTGAAATATAAGGAAATAAGGACTTAAGAACCACTCCAACATAAAATTTGGAGGAATGTAAGCTTTAATCAATCTCTTCCATCTATGACACTCTTGGATATGGTCTGATATATGCGTGGCCTTATCTTGGCAAAAGACAGAAAAAATTTCTATTCCGAAATCATAACGAACCGACAACTGAAAGTGGTTGAGAAAGACCAAAATCATCTGATTAAAGTTTTCATACATTCCCTCCAGTATATTAATGTACCATTGTGTGGAAACCCCTATGAGGGTGCATTGAAATAGTCTCAAATAAATAGAATCATCATTAAGAGAATTGGATGAGCACCACAGATGAAAAGTAGTAACATGATCACCTGTATCCTTGCTAGTCTTTCCCTAGAATTTTTGAAGGTCCGAAGGAAGTTTAGTGGGGAAGGGGGGCCATTACGGATCATGAAGCACCGGGTCATTCAGTAATATTGAAAAATCTGGTAGATTAAGCATGGCCAAAAAAGAGAGTTGGGGTTGCGGTGTCTGAGCCCATGCTCCCGAGAAATATTGGTGTTTAGAGATTGTAGGCCATACAAGGTTATGGTATACACCATGGCCCTATCCAGTAGGGTAATATCCCCCTCCAAATAGTTTCATAAGAGGTTGTATTGGCACCATACTTGCAGGGGCGACATAGTGAAGGTTATAAACATTTCCCCCAACTAAAGGAGCTCTAGGATGGGGATTCCCCATAGTGTGAAGCCGACTCCCTCTAGGTGGAAATCCGAAGGATAGAGGTGTATTTTTCATAACAAATGCATTTGTCAGAATCGACATGGAGGAAGAAGGGGGAAAGGATGAAATATAGGAATTGGCTTGTCCACCCAGTTTAGTACTCCATATAGGATCATTGAGACTAGGATTAGACCCGGAAGGAAAAGGAGGCTGGCCTCCCACCATAGGATTTTTTTTGGGAATATGACCTACACCAAACGATAGAGGAGTATGCAGGGGAACCATGCCCCCAGGTACAAAACTAGGATTTGCATTAGTCGCTGGAATGATGGATTAAAGTTGCGACGTCATATTAGGCATACAAAAAGAAAAAGGGTTAGAGACCGAAGGTATGGAATGAGAATTGTATCATGGCATACCAAAAAGAGACCTGAAAGGGTTCATTTGTATGGGTCAAGTAGAAACCACAGGCTGGGTAGGAGTAAGGATGGGAACCTCCGACACTACAACCATCGTAGCTAAAGGAGTCGAAGGAATCCCACTAACCATAGAAGGTATAGGAGTCGAGGGAATCCATGTGTCATTCGGACTCGACTCAGTACCCATAAGTGGATAATCACAAGTATGGGAGGTGGAGATATATGTACCACATCTATTAACTTTATGCCTTTTAGAAGGAAACTTTGGTAAGTATTCAAAATGCGATGGTAAACTCAAGTAATGATGAGACCTGCGAGGAGGATGGTATTGCTCCACGATGAATCAAGACTCAATATATGAAACCAAATCCTAGGGCCAACTAACAATCAAAGAACACACCAAAATAAATAAAAAAGGTCCAAATGCACACAAATAGGATATAGTAGCTGAAAAGGGGCCTCCCTCACTAGAGTAGTTATGCCTCGCCCAAGAGGGGCCTGAGACTCCCTTCAAAATATTAGGGGTATCATAATTATTTATAAGGGCCCTCGTGGGCTTAACAACACAATCGGTCAGATCCCCCCAGAGAGGTAATCCTCCATAAATGATGTGTATTGTCTGACCCTTATCTGAATCAAGGTACCTGCAGAATAAACCCTGCAAGTAACCTATGTGGCTACCGATGTCAAGCAACTAGAGCCACTATGATATAACCAATTCACAGGTGAATAGTCGTAAGTTTGGTCCACTGTATGGGAAGGGTAACAAAGTCCGAAATATTGAAAGCACCACCTCTCACGAATACTAGCAAGACCCCCATATACAAATGGAACCACATCATTATATCTGATGCTAAGAAGGTATTAGAGGGCTATCTCTGCAAACAACTTCACGTGAGCTCGTTCTTTACTCAAGTGTGAGTGGATCCTCCTAACATCACTAAGTACACAATGGGTTTCACCACTCCCTGGTCAGACACATATGTTTATTTTAATAGCCTTTGAGAAGTATACTCACAAAATCCTATTCCAAGGCCCTATGTCCTATTCTTGTTTGTGTACCCTGAGAAATAAAAATGTTTCTAATCAAATTTAGTTAATCAATGTTACTTTTAATGGATTTTGTTTTCTCAAAAGGTGTGGTCATGAAATTGATGATATTATGGCTCAACATATCAAAGAAATGAATATAAAAATACTGCTAAGCCCTAATCTTAAATTCTACAGAGATGGCAAGCTTTTAACAATTTCTATAATTTCAATAAAACACAATCTTTCCACATGTGTCAAGATCAATACTAAGTAATAAAAAGAGCAAATTCCATAATGCAAAATAAGTAATTTTTTTTTTTTTTTTGTATTTTCAATATAAAGAAAAGAAAACATAAGGAATGAATAGAAAATTCACATATAGACCCCACTGCAATCAAAATGAGACAGTCCAAGTAGGATACTAAGAAGCAAACACTCAGACCAACGTGCAAGGACAACTAATGAAAAAGATGATAAGAAAGAAAACCTCCCGAAAATGCAACAATAAAAAAGTTTCCTATGACTATGTAAGCACTTAACAGTTAGGACAAAGACCCAAGAAAACTCAACAACCAACCAAACTCACCTAAAAAACATCAAACACATCCAGTAAGCCTAAGAGTTGATGTATGCGACTGTTTGACCAAAACTAGTGTATGTACGTGCCCTACAGAGGGAAAACTCGCGTATGTATGTGTTTGTCAAGGGAAAAACCACATATATGTAGTAAAACACTTCTAGGTCAATGATTAAGACAAGAACTCAGATGCAAAGTAAAAATAGGTTTTCAAGCAATCATGTGACAAGGAAACTCAAGCTAACCGAGAGCAAGTGAAGGAGAAAAATACTCCAAACCCTAAACAAAAGATCAATCCCCAGTATGGTCGCCAATTATGTTATGAGGAAAATATCTCTATGGAATGGGGTAAACCACAACAAATGGAATGACATGCAGAAATCAACTCTAATCCAAAGCGTGCTATATAAATGAAATGATAACAAGAGAAGTTCAAGAGCCTACCTCATCCAGACGTTCGATGAAGACAACCGTTGAGCACACAACTCAAATCTTTATACCTACAACTTGTCCTTAACAACCAAGATACACAAGAATATGATGATAATATATAATGTTAGCATATAGATTAGAATAATCCATTAACATACATGAAAACTATTCCCATGGAATAATAATTCGAATATTTGCAAGATATCAATTGGACAAGAAAAGAGTATTTCTATTAAAATAATTAGCAAAAGTATGTAGGTGAAAACTATTGTAATGACACATATCGTAATTGAAAAACTAAGTCCCTCCAGATGGGCCTCCACCACTTCAATCCTCCACCAACATAAAGCTCATATAAAGGAGATAATGAGGTTCTCCATCACAAATAAGGAAGAGATTGGGGACTGAACAATGAGTTCAGACTTTCAAGGATAAAGGGATGCAAACTCAATGTGAAGTGAAATTTCTCCAGAGTATCTTTTCTCTCAAAAGTTGAATTCTCCTATCTCTTCCATGACTTGGATATGGCTCAATTTATAGCCTTCAAATGGAATTGAAGTTCTGATTCAGAGTGTTTCCAGTATATGGAAGGTCAAGGATCATGGACCTCGTGACGTGACATGGAAACTCGACATGATTTTTAATTCTGAGCACCAAACCCAATGTACGCAGGATGTAGTGGAGCAACCTGCGTATACGCTTGTTGTCTAATTGGTAGGGCATGTGTATGTGGAAAAATGTGATTTTTTGGCTCTGGAAGGTAAAAAAGGGGACTTCAAGTTTGCATAGGGAAATGGAAAGGCCATCCAAGCAAGTTTCATGGGGTGAGGCAATTTTTTTTATAACAACCTTTGCATCCACTGCTCGTCGCTCATCTGAGGGTTTCTATTCTCTTTTCGAGAAAATTCTCATTCCTTTCCTTCTAGCCATTCTTAGATCTCTTTCTTAGTTGACCTCCAAAATATTCCCTCAATCACAGATTACGAGTCCCGACAATGGAACCATTTGTTGGTACACGATTATAAGACCCTAGGTTCAAGTTATCTTAACCAAAAAAACCCTTTAGACACTGACCCTTTTTGCATCACCTGCATGCAAGTGAAGTCTCACCCAAGGCATCTATTGGGGCTGAAGGAACCGAGTTTCAATAGTAGTGAGGGGATGGTAGGCAATCATCTTATTCATTCTTACGTAACTGTTTTGTGCGCATTATTCTGTATTTGTTGTTCTTTGGTTACGTAGTGAATTTAGTTAGATATTACCATTATATTGCAGACTGCAACATAAACCATTTATTGTAACATTCATAAATACTGTGCAATGATCATATAGTAAACATATCTTGTCTAACATGCATAAATATAACATTCATGAGCCATCAAATAAAAGACAAACAAACACAACAATTAATGTGGTTCACCCAACTTTGGGCTACATCCACAATGACTGGCTTCTTTATTATTATTTTTGTAATTGTCTCAGGCTTGTGCACTGTGCTTACAATATATTCTTAATGCTATCATTATGTCCACCTTGCATAGCCACTTTGTAGAGCAAGCCTCTCTCTCTGCAACTTTTCCCTAAAAATCAAACATATACTCTTTCATTTTCAGTCTATTCTCTCACTCTCCTCATGAACGTGTCAACCACGATTGAACCCCTATCTTCCCAACCCATTACACATTTATACAAGGATTTTAGGGCTATAACGCTACTTTATTTATTCTAAAAACCCAATTAAAACTCATTCTATATCATGACAACTCATGTTGACTTGATGTTTTCTTTTCTTGCATTTACACCTGCACGCTGCTTTTGCACTTATGACTGCTATTCTTCCTGATTTTTCATGTCTTTCAGATTTTGACATGCCGAACTACTATCTTTCCTTTTCACCCACTTTCTTCTCTTCTTTATTCTTCCACTAAGTATGTTTTTCCTATGCACTGCAACATGATATTTAATCCACCCATGTATTTGTTGGAAGCTTACATGATATTTTCCTAAAAAATATTGGAAATATTATGGAAGCTATGCAATTTTCTTGTCATATTCAAGCCAAGAATAAGGCTACACACAAGTCTACCATTGGATCATATACATGAAGCATATATTGCTTTGGGGTTCATAAGACAATTGTACCTTAACTGAAAAGGTTGAAACCTCAACAAATGGATGAGACAAGAGGAAAGGGACTGTGTTTCAATTGTGACAACACATACAATAAGGGGTATAAATGCGATGAGAAGAAATTATTCTACATTGACTGTGAAGAGGAAGAAGATCAATAATTGGAACCATCACAAGATCTATATCTAGAAGAGAATAATCCAACGATATCTTGTCATGCATTGGTTGACATCAGTACTTCACAAACCCTCAAGATATAAGGATACATTATAAAATGATAACAATGTTGATTAATTATTATAGTGCCCACAACTCCATCAATTACAAATTGACAAAAAATCTCACTTTCTCTATATTTCCAACACCAATGTTTCAAGTAATGATTGTAGATGGAGGTGCCATAATTTTTTTTGGGAAGTGACATACTATTAAGCTCAATATGGGGGAGTAATTTTTGAATAGTCCCATGATTTCCATCCAAATGGGTGGTGTTCATGTTGTTTTAGGGGTCCAATGGTTACAATCATTGAGAACAATGACCCTTAATTTTCAAGATCTTTTCATGAGATTTTTCTCAGAAGGAAAGGAAGTTCAGCTTAGAGGTATACAAGGGAAACCTTCTAAGGTGATAAATTCTAATAACATGAAAAATTTACTCAAGAAGGGACACCATGGTGTAATTTCACAATTGTGCTCACTAGATGTTCAAACATCTGTATCCTCTGCTCCAGTGAATCTCCAAATAGTTATCAACAACCATTCTAAGGTATTTGGAGAGATGACAAAGGGTCTTCCACTGGCTTGAGATCATGACCATTGTATTCATTTGCAACCAGAAACCGTACCACCTAACATTAGGACTTACACATATCCATATGAACAAAAGAGTGAGATTGAGTGTATGATCCAAGAAAATTTAGAGGTAGGCATATTTCAACATATTCAAAGTTATTTCTCTTCACTAGTAGTGAAGGTTATGAATAAATATGGTTCATGGAATATGTGTATATATTATGGACAACTCACCAAAATGACCATCAAATATACATTTCCTATTCTTGTCATTGATGAATTATTAGATGAATTGCATAGAGAAATTTTCTTTACTAAGTTGGATCTTTGTTCGGGACATCATGAAATCAAAATGGGGTAGGAAGACATTCCCAAAACATCCTTTATAACACATGCAGATCATTATGATTTTTTGGTTATGCCATTTTGACTTACTAATTCACCTTCAACATTTCAAATCTTGATGAATTATATTTTCAAACCCTTCCTTAGAATTTTCATTTTAGTATTTTTTGATGACATACTAATCTACAAAAAATCTTGTGAAGAGCATGTACAACATGTTGACAAATTATTACAACTTTTGGAAGAGCAACAACTTTATGCAAAGCATTCCAAGTGTTCCTTTGGGGTTCAGGAATTTGAATATTTGGGTCATATTGCATCTCATGAAGGTGTACAAGTTGACCCTAACAAAATTAAAGCTACGAGGGAATGGCCAATTCCCAAAACATTGAATAAACTTAGAGGGTTCTTAGGATTGACAAGCTATTACCACAACTTTGTCAAAAAATATGGTCAAATAGAGACACCTCTAGCAACATTGTTAAAGAAGGAATCATTTTCTTGGACTCAATAAGAAACCAAGTATTTTGAAAAACTTAAGGAGTCTATGTGTACAACTCCTATCCTAGCCACACCTGGCTTCATAAAAACATTTTTTGTGGATTTTTATGCCTTAGGTCATGACATTGGTTCATTTTTTATGCAAGAAGGAAGGCTCCCTGCATTTGAAAGCAGCCAAATTAAAGGAAAAACTTAAACCCATTTATGAAAAATAAATGTTGTCCATACTACGTCATGTATTTAAGAAATGGTGTTCTTACCTAATAGGAAGACACTTCAAAGTAAAAAAAAATTATGATAGTTTGAAGTACTTATTAGAGCAACAATTATCTTCAGAAGAGCAACAAAAATGGGTTACAAAGATGCTAGGTTATGAATTTGAAATTATCTACAAGAAGGGAAAACATAATGTTGTGGTGGATGCATTTTCAAGGAAAGAAGAAGAAATAGAGGGTTCACTATGTACTATTTATATTCCACAATATGATTGGGTGGAAGAAGAAAGGATAGAATGGAAGAAATATCAAGAGGCATGCAATATCATTCAATAACTACAAGAGGACCCTAACACAATAGATAAATTAGTATGAAATAATTATTTTCTATGGTATCATGATCACCTATATTTATGTAAAAATTCCCAACTCAAATAGAAGGTCCTTATGAATTGCACACTTATCCTATAAGAGGACATTGAGGGTTCTTGAAAACTTACCCTAGGATCAAGAAGGATTTTTTTTGGGAAGGTATTAAAACTGATGTTCAAAAGTTTATGTCTGAATGTGTGGTATTCCAATAGATTAATGGAGAAACAATCAAGATGTCGGGTCTCCTACAAGCATTAACTATACCAAGTCAATGTTGGGAACAAGTTTCAATGGATTTTATTACAGTTTTATCCAAATATGAAGGAAATACCATCATTGTGGTAGTAGAGGATCGACTAACAAAGTATGCCCATTTTTTCTCTCTTTATCATCCTTTTAAGGAAAGTAGAGTAGCTACCACATTCATGGAAATAGTCCAAAAGCTACATGGAGCCCCAAAGATTATTGTAAGTAACATAGATCCAATTTTCACTCGAAATTTTTGAACTGAATTATTTTCTTGTTTGGGTACTCAATTTCTTCACAATGCATATTACCATCCTCGATCCGATGGGAAAACTGAGATTGTGAATAAAATTCTAGAAGGATATATTTGTTGCTTTGCATATGATAAATAAACACAATGGGTCAAGTGGTTTCCCTTGGCAGAATGGTGGTACAACAAATCCTTCCATACTTCATAAAAAAATTCCCCATTTCTAACACTTTATGGATATCATCCTCCATCCATCACATCACCCTTGAAAGGGGATACAAAGGTTCAAGAAGTGGAGGACCACATAGGGCACCAACAAGAGATTCTTAAACTATTGAAGGATAACTTAGTTGTGGCACAA
The DNA here is from genome assembly GCA_032191745.1 of Picea mariana. Lineage (NCBI taxonomy): Eukaryota > Viridiplantae > Streptophyta > Pinopsida > Pinales > Pinaceae > Picea > Picea mariana. Next base: position 55,085 of record JASDQU010101015.1, read on the forward strand.
AATAGGATGAAAAAACAAGCATATCAACATCGCAATGAAAGAAAATTTGAAGTGGAGGATTGGCTACCTTTTAGGCCACAACCATATAAATAGATTTCCCTCAAGTAATTTTGGTTATCATTGTATGTATTGACTTTAATATGCCTCCCAATGAGATATTGTCACCATTTTTTTATTGCATTTAAAATTTCTGCCATTTCTTTTTCATATGTATGTTCACCAAGTATTTTCCCTTTATTTGTTTAGTTTCAAAATCTAATGGTCTCCCTTATTGTGTCAATGTTTCACCAATTCCTTGTCTAGATTCATCACATTTGACTATGAATGGTTTACCAAAATTATGTGTTTCCAATATTGGTGTAGAAGACACGACACCTTTTAAAAGTGAGAATGCCAAGGTATCCTCTTCATTTCATACAAATGATTTTTTCTTCAAGAGAGATGTGACTGGGCCTGAAATACATGAATAATTCTTAACAAATTTTTGATAATATCCTATAAGACCCAAAAATTGTCTAAGACTCTTGAGGTTATTAGGAATAGGCCACTTTTTAATAGCTTGGATCTTTTGAGGGCCCACTCTTAGCGGGAAAATACCCCTATAACTATACCATGGTTTAGGACATAGACAGAGCAAATGAACTCCTAAAAGTCAATCTAGTTTCTACACTAACCCAAACATACCAAAATAAATGAACAAAAAGAAATAGAAGACAAGATCAATAATTGTACCTTTTATCCAACATCTGGTGATGATCTCCTCAAGCTCTGTAGCTCTAAAGACTGCAAGTCGTCTCCCACATCTGAACTGCATACAAGACTAGGCAAACAAGGCTACATGCATGCTATTTCTATTCATAAATTAGGGTTATATATTGAATGTTATGTGTAAATCATAGAAAATACATAAAACATCATCATTTGGGACAAGGAAAAGAGATTCTTTTATTCATTAAACAAAAACTGAAACTTACAATCCTTGCCGGCCACCGTTCCACAAACTTGGTCCGGGATCCTCTTTACAGTGCTCCAAGTGCACCTTCAATAAGCCTCTTCTCACAATATACTAATCATCTCAAGGAAAGGGAATGGATTGAATGGAAGAAAAGGGCTTGAAGAGGGAATGTTGAGGCAATAACTCACAAAAGGTTGCAAATGCTTGGGCAAGGAAGGGAAGTGAAATTGGGCACAATTTCACCATTCTAATGCTTGGTTCTGAAATGATACCCCATTATCTCCTTTTATATGACAAAAGGATGGTTATTTGGTTGGGGGATGGGCTATAACAAGTGAATTGGTTGGGAAACCTCCAATAGCCCATAAATTCCGCTGAATTCCTTAAAACTTTTTATTTTTTGCAACTTTTGGAAGTATACAGGGATTGTTTATTGTGCAGCAAGTGTATGTACATGGGTTGTCTAGCATGCATCAAGTGTATTTATTTGAGAAGTAGTTCAACAGGGCATGTACATGCTCTAAAAATTGATTTTTTAACTAGAGATCCTTAACAATGATTTGGAAAATTATGCAAGCAAGAAGGACAATGCCATGTATGCATGAGTAGGGAATTTTAAGGTTATAAAATATTCCCCCTAATGTATGGGGTTAGAATAGAAACTAATGGCCGAAATACATTACAACATCTTCACCAATGCACAAAACCGTGTGAGCCCGGGACTAGAGTTTGAGAGGTGTCATCTGCAAAACAACAATTCTCTCTCCAAGGTGGGAATACCCATGCTCGGTATGAACTAAATCATGGCTGCCAATAAAATACACTGGACATCCATGTCATATAACTATATAAAGTGTAGTCGTGAGCAATACACAATGGATCTACATCTCAAAATCAGTCGAATATATACTGTACAGTATGTATCTTCAAGAAGCTAGTGACACCTATGGATGGAGATGAAGTCTTCATAGCTCGAGCAACAACTTCACTATCTTCAAAAATTAGGTAGGATTACAATGGGAGTGTAAGACTCACTACCCTAAGGTCTTCGACAATCCTTTGAGAAAAGACTGGAGGATCACGATGATCAGGTAGAGAACTTCGTTGATTTCGAATATGGACTTGACTGGACTCTTGGGATGGCCGACATATGAGTGTCAAGAGACAAAATGCAGAAAGGCCAACTCATGTTGGGTAAAAATTCCCTTGGATAAAATAACGAAATATGATCAGACTCAGGAAGCATGATATTGACATAATTTTGTGATGCAAGAGGCAACACAAACTATCCATATGTTTGGAAGAGTAACCAAATGGAGGACACAACTCTATGTAGCGAGAAAAAATTCCTAAGTTCATACTAGATCCCAATGCTTGACAAACAACTGAAAGGATTTGATTTGTCCAAGGGTGACTATATTTGCTGCCGAAAAAAGAATGAAAATTTCCCATCTCCTCTTTTTGGAATATTTGATTTTCTTTTGTCTTTTTCAATTTTAAAGAGCTTGAAAAAGAATAAAATAATGCTACATTACAAAGGAGGAACGAGTGTCGCGACAAGCAAAATGGTTCCAAGCGCATGGAACATATTAATGCTCAGGGAAAGGAGACATGTGCAAGATAAAGACACTCAGGGAAAAATCCTCCATGGGTCAAGGTGTCAGGTCGCAGAGGAAAGAAGTGATGCAAGGCTTTCATATTAGGAATGCTTCAAAGGTTCAACTGAGAGCAACATGGTGCCAAAATTAGGCCAAAGATGCAAATATGAGACCTGCAATGTGATTAAACACAACACAGTGAGACCCCTTCTATGTAATTTTTTACAAGCCTAGAGAAGGTAAGATCGATATTTTTTTCACGTTTAGAGAGTCTGAAAAAACACAAAACAAGACTCTAGGGAGTACCTTTTTCGGGGTTCATCTAGTTGGATCGAAAAAGGGTTAAACTTGCACCGAAAATATGTCTGTTCAAAACCATTTTAACAAGTGTGACAAATATAATATCACTCGACAATATTTTCAATTTTAAGGAGTCTGAAAAGATCTTAACTATGGACTCACAACCTTTTTAAGAGTTTAGTCTCCTTAGCCCAAAAAATTATAAAAGTAACTGAGCAGAACTCTCCCGGTGAGATGAATCTCCCGAGGCATACCTTTTTCCACTATAATCTAAGAGGAAATTAGTGATGCAAGGCTTGCATATAAGAAATGCTTCAAAGGTTCAGTTGAGAGCAACATGGAGCTGACATTAGGCCAAAGACGCAAATATGAGACCTGCAAGGCGATTAAGCACGACACACTAAGACCTCTTCTATGTAATTTTTTATGATCCTAGAGAAGGTAAGCTCGATATTTTTTTCATGTTTAGAGAGTCTGAAAAAACACAAAAGAAGACTCTAGGGAGTGCCCTTTTTGGGGTTAGTCTAGACGGTTCGAAAAAGGGTTAAACTTGCACTGAAAAGATGTCTATTCAAAACCATTTTAATGAGTGTGAAAAAGACAATATCACTCAATAATCTTTTCAATTTTAAGGAGTCTAAAAAGAGCTTAACTATGGACTCACAACCTTTTTCTAAGTTTAGTCTCCTTAGCCGAAAAAGGTATAAAAGTAACTGAGGATAACTCTCCCGGTGAGACGAATCTCCCGAGGCATACCTTTTTCCACTATAATCTACTGGCAAGAAAAAGGGTTAAACTCATGCCAGTAGATGTTCTTCTGAACCAATTTAACGAGTGTGAAGGAACAAGGTCAATCGACGATCTTTTCAATTTTAGGGAGTCTAAAAAAACTTAACTATGGACTCCGAGGGGGTTCCTTTTTCATAAGTAATCTCCAAGGTCTGAAAAAGGTGATAAAACAAAACCAAGGAGAATGTTCCTTTTTCAAAGATTTAATCCCTCAGGCCCGAAAAAGGATTAAACTTACGCCTAAGAATACTCTTCTAGTGAACCGAAGTTCCTAGAGTATACCTTTATTCATAAAATTATCCATCCAGACCGACAAAAGGGATAAACTACCACCAGAAATATGTGGCATCAAATTTGAGTTTGGTGAGCGTGAAGGGAAACAAGATCGCTCGACAATATTTCCATTTTTTAAAGAGTCTGAAAAAGGATTAAAGAATACTCCAGGGGGTTACTTTTCTCAAGTAATCTAGACGATATCGAAAGTAATAAATACAGTCTCGTTGGATGTTGCTTTTGAATTTCAAAGCGATATTGAAAGAGAACAAAGCATTCTCTTTAGGGAGTCTCGAGGGTAAGGCCTAGGATGATGATGAACAAAATAATGAGGCTTCATTATGTAATCATGACAGGACTATCAAGGAATTTCAAGCCTATAGTCATAACTGACAACATGGACGCCAAAAATGTGACAAAGGATCTACCTGGGGCATCCATGTAAAGGTAGGCTTTACCACCTAATTACGACACTTATAAAGAAGCAATGAAGGTTTTGTGTCGCACTTTGGTGGGGTCGATCCTATGGAAAAGAGAAATATACAATGAGATGAAAAAAGTGGGAATGAAATCCTAAATTATATGCACAAAGTTGGAAAAAATGACTTTTACCAAAGGATGTCAAAAAATGTAACCAATCCCCAAACAATTACCAAACCGAAAGGAGAAAAGTACCAGAACGACCAATAGAAAAATCAGAAGTGAATTCGAGTAAACACCAAGCCATGAAAAAAAAAAATACAAAGGGGACCAAAAAGGAGAAAAAAGGGCCAAAAAGTTATATAAATAGAGGTGGAAAACTCATTTTTACCATTGCAAATTGAAAATCAACCAAAAGGTAAAAAAAACCCTTTGCTAAAAGAGTGGATTATGAGAGCTACAGTGGACAAAACGACCTTTTGTTTGGACCAAGTAAGTACAAAAAACCCATGCTTGCATTTCAATTCTTCCTTTATGGTTTAATTTTTAGTTTGGAGGGGGCACGCTCTTTTAAAAATGGCGGCCCTACGTGTACGTGGGTTTTCCAAGGCAGCCCGCGTATGTACTTGGGAAGAATACCAAACAACTTGTGTACATATGTGGCTATGTAAAAGGAAGCCCACGTACACCCTCTTTTACCTTGAAAAAATAAATAAGCAAGCACTAACTCCCCTCTATTTTTGTCATGCAACAAGATGTATGTTCACTAGAGAGAGAGAGAGAGAGCATTAGGATCTCGATGTCTTGGTCGAGGAGGACCCTATGGCCATCACTGCACCGAAACAATGCAGATTATGGAAGTTCTTCTAGTGTCCATTTATGAGGGCACAAACAAGGTTTCTCAATGATATTCTGGAGTATTAGCATCCCAATGATGAGGAATTCATGCTAGAGGGTCAATCACTGACCCTAACCATGGAGGATATATACTTTTTTACTGGCCTCTAGAGAACAGGGGAACCAATCAACTTGAGGACTTTTCGTCTAGGGAATTTTAACATCGAGGAATGCATCAACACGTACTATGAGGTTGGAAATGAGAAAGTAGGTTCTCAAGTGCCTATCAACAAGTCACTATCCTCTCCTTACGAGTGATCATATGTTTGATCGGGTGGATTACTGTATCCACGACACTTCATCAGGCCTCATGTGGACATATGCATTGTGCCATTCAGTGCTTGGAGGAAGCCATTCTTTACTGGAGTACCACCATGCTTATGTGAATGAAGAGAAAAATTGCAGAGTGTCTGTGGCGTACCAACATGAACTTCAGGTTTGGTATTATCCTATGCTCCTTATTTGAGAGGGTGCCTAGTCTTAGTCCTAAAGAGACGGTATGGGGGCATGTATCCTCCTTCCCAACAATGAGCAGGTGGGCAACTTTGTCGCCTAGACAGGGTGGAGGGAGGACTATAGAGGCCTTTGACGACAAGTTTGTTCACTAGTGGGAACTTTAGATCCTGGTGATCGAGGATTACCCCTATGCAAGGATCGACTTTATCAAAGACCCAAACATGCCTGTGCCTCCCAACGAGGAGCATTGCGATATAGGTAACACATATTTTGAAGTTTATTAAATTTTTAATTTTCATATATATCATTTTTATGTGTGTATAGAGTATTGGCTTATGAATTTGTTATGTACATATGTGGGGCTTGTTCAACCAATAAACTTCGCGAGGACTCAACGTCGTCCTCAACCTGAGGCAGGACCAACAACTGAAGGAGGACCAACAACTTCGCGAGGACTCAACGTCGTCCTCAACCTGAGGCAGGACCAACAAATGAAGGAGGACCAACAGTTGTGTGACGACCCCCAACCTGAGAGGCTTTCATATTTTTTCAATGAGTGGAGCAAAACCTCACCGCACTCACTCATATTGTTCCTATGGTTGAGATCGAGGATCTCCCCCAACTATGAAGCCGCATGTAGTAGGGATGCCTTAGACTTGGGTCCAGTTGTTACGACATCTTTCGAACACCGCTGCACATTAAAGCATGGCCAATAGGCATCGTCCTTATATAGTGCTAGACCATTGATGTGCCGAGGGAACGTTTTGTACTATATGTATTTATTGAGGGCGTAATCCCAACGATGTAGATCGATCATTTTTTAAGGCTTTCATGCCCACTTATGTACTCATAACGCTATATTTTGGACACACACACACACACACACACACACACACACACACACACACACACACACATATATATATATATATATATATATATACATCTTTCTTGTCTTATGGATAACCTTTTTACAAATGTATTTACATATGTGTGTTTTTCTTTTTATATGTGAGAAACATGCCAATCTAAAAATTGATTAGCTAGTGTATCTGTTAGATGATTAAATCTTCTAGGAACATGGATATACGTAATGTAATTGAAAGATCATTATAAGAGACTTACCCTAAGGAATCGTCGGTGAAGAGTGAGATCAAAAATGTGGTAAACCCAATTTAACTGGGACACAACGAGCTGAGCATCTAGGTAGACCCGGAGGCAAGAAATGCAATGTGACAAAGTGTCACGAAGAAATTCTATCACTACGCTGTACTCAGAAACATTGTTTGTAGCATCTCCTAGAAAAATACCTCTGGAAGATAGCAACCGACCTCCAGGTGTAAAAATCACCCAAGTTGATGAAGCAAGCCTTCGAGTGTATCATCTAGCACCATCCGTGAACCCAAAATAAACCTTTGATTCACTTGACATCTACCACATTGAAAAAGAGGACATAAATAAGTACACATCCACACAAAAAAAGAAAAAAATGTATAATAGACTATACATATATACAAGAAACCACCTAGGTGACCAACCTAAGAGTATTACTTCTTAAATTAGAGCCCATTTCTAATCTTTGCCAAATCATTTCCCTCAAAATCAACCAGATGGTAAGCTCCCTTCTCTAATATCTCTTTCACAATGAACGGTCTGAACCACATGGGTTTGAAATTGCCTTCCCCTAGGGGATCTTTTTCTTGATCATATACCAGGACAAGATCACCTTCAGATAAAATCCAAGGACTAACGAACCAATCATAATGACACTTGAATCATTTCTTATGAGCCTCATTGGCTAATCTCGTGTCTCGACGCTGCTCATCGAGTTGCTCGAGATATAGAAGGCATTATTAAAGCGGTGAAGTTTCCGACAATAATTCCACTACCAAATTTAAAGAACGAATCTGACATTCAATATGTAAGAATACTCCTAGCCTTTATATGAGTTGAAAAGGTGAAAAACCAGTGAGAGTCTTCACAAATATTTGATAGGCCCAAAATGTTGAATACACCATCAAATTCCAATTCGACTTGGAAGAATTGATCGTTTGCTGAAGAATAGTCTCGAGAGACTTATTCACAGCTTCAACCTGACCACTCTCTTGTCAGTAGTAGGGTGACAAATGTTCCTGTTTGAACCCGAGATTTGATGTTAATTCATTCATCATTTTTTTCTAAAAGTGACTGCCATGGTCAATAACAATCTCCTTTGGGATACCGAACCTTGCTACTATCTGATTAAAGATGAAAAGAGATGTGGTTTCTCCATCATTGTTGAACGTTGGCATAACTTTGACCCACTTCATGAAGTACTCTACTGCTATGGTGATGTAACGATTCCCCCTGGATAAAGTTAGGTGACATGTAGTAAAATCAATCCCCCACTTGGTGAAGGGACCAACAACAATGACCAGAAACATAGGATCATGATGTTCCCGCATCTTCCGACAAAAGATCTGGTGTGGGTGGCACTTATTTATTGCCTCTACACAATCTTTGATTAATGAGGGCTAGAAGTAATCTGGATGTGGAATATTTTGTGTTGTTTACAGCCCATAAAAATGACCACCACATGCTCCAGTGTGACATTCATTCAAAACAAGCTCTACTTCTTCGTGTGTGAGACATCATCGGAGAATGCAATCTATGCCTTGACGATACAAAGTGCCATCGAGTATAAAATAGTTTCGTGCTTGATGTCAAATTCGTCGATGCTCATCACGAGAAGAAAAAGTGGGGCACTTCAAAGTATGGAGATACACAAGTATATCTCCATACCAGGGGTCCAAAGATGCGATTAGAAAAATATCTCCATTAATAGACGATTCTTTGAGCATGATATCACTATACTCAACTAGAAGTTCTGAAATGAGTTTGACAAAGACCAATGACTTTTTGGATTTCATAAAAAGAAAATCCAAGTCAAACTCTTGTAGGATTACTATCCATCTACTAATCTTTCTTCCAATGACCCTTCATTTTAACACATATTGGAAAGAGTTGACGATGACAATGATGATGGTCTTGTAAAGAAGAATGTAGTGACAGAACTGTTGGACAACATGGATAGCTACCAAAGGAAGTTTCTCAACATGAGAGTAGTTGAGTTCTGGTCCAACCAGGCCTTGGCTAAGATAATATATAACATGTTCTTCGATCATATAATCTACCTGAACCAAGACCATGCCGATGGTCAACTCCATAGAAGCCAAATACAATAAGAAATATTTGTTATAATTAGGAGGCCAGAGAAGAGGGGAAGACAGCAAGGAACGTTTCAACGCTTCAAAAGAGCATTGAGAAGCTTCATCCCAATAGAATGGGACCCCTTTTTTTAAAATACGCATGAAACCTTTAGTGATCTCGACGTAATTAGCGACAAAACGACGAAGAAAATTCTCTTTCCCTTGTAAGATTTGAAGTTGGGGTATCGTGCACAAGGGAGGAAATTGAGCTATCGACTCAATCTTGAGAGGATCAACCATGATCCCTATTATTGAGACAATGAAACCTAAAAGATGACCTCAAATCATGCAGAAACTGCACTTGTTAGGATTCAAGAAAATATGATAGTAGCGACATTGCTCAAAGATTAGTCGTAGATGGGCGGGATGATTGGATATCTTGCGAGAAAGAGATTCTAGATCATCAAGTTACACCTATTCTATGTGTTTAAGGTCTTGAAAAGTGAACGACATGGCCCGCTGAAAGGTGGCTCCAAAATTCTTCATGAAAAAAGGCATCTTTCTATACATGAAGGTACCCTAAGGACAAATAAAAGTTGTTTTATGTTGGTCCTTGGGTTTGATTTGAATCTAATTGTATCCCAAAAAATTGTCCATGAATGAAAAGACTGCACAGCCTACACATTCATCGACAATCTGATCGATAAATGGGGTTGGGAAATTGTCTTTCGGGCAAGCCTTATTCAAATCATGAAAATCCATACAAATGCAAATCGTGTTCTGTTTCCTTGACTGGAACCAGATTTGACACCCATTCCGCCAATTGTACATAGGTATATAAAACATAATTTGAGCATTTTTTCTACTTCTTCCTTGATTGCTACTACTTTTCAAGGATTGAATGGATGAAGCTTCTGTCAGAATGGTTTGGCATCAGGATAAGTCATGATTTCATGTTCAACAATTCATGGTTCGATGCCTGGAATCTTCTTATAAGACTAGGCAAGAATGTCACATAACTCTTTGAATAACTCGATGTAAGTTCAAATATCTTTGGGGGAGCAATCTGCTCCGATGAAAACATTCTCCATGACGCCAGGGGTTTTGGAGATATCGATTGGAATCATTGTAGAAATTATTTCCATGTTACCCTTGGCATAAAATCCATGCGTATCCAGAGGATTGATAGGACAAGGACTATCTCCATTCACAATCAAAATAAATTCTCTTGCGCCCACCCTCTTAAGCCCAGGAACAAAATAGGATCTGTGATGTAGATCATCCCAAGGTCTATTGGGACTAGTCATTTCCTCGAGAATCGCTCCGTCAGAGGGAAAGACCAAGTCTAAAGGATATTGAGTGGAAATAGAATCTTGAGCCAAAATAGGCTCGAGAACTGGATCTAACTCCTGTGAGGGAGATGTATCTTGGTTGGATGAGGCTTGCTGGACAATGTTGTATGCAACCTAGACCACGGATAAGGGGATGGCCATGCCAGGGTGCACTATCCCTTCCATCGAATCCGATGGGGAAGGTAAAGTCCACGGGTCATTAAATTATCTTGTTCTAAAAGATGACACTTGCAAAATTGTAGCCTTCGGCTGGTCGGGAATAACTGATATAAGCTTAACATTGTTGGAAGGTGACGAGTAATCAAAAGTTCCCATCAATGATGGAAACAAACCGACACCTAATTTAATAGTTCCAAGCTACAAGTTATCAATCATCGGAACTGTGGAAGCCCTCGATGAAGGGTCAGGATGAGAGAAGGAAAATTGGTCGATGGTCACAATCCGACCCTCATGTGGAAAGCACAAGACCTGAAAAATTGTAGAAACCATCGCATGCGTCGCATAAGTCCAACTTATTCCTAACAAAATATTGTAGTAGAGAGGCACATCAAACACTTCAACTTCGACACATACATTTTTACCCCCTAACTGCATGAGAAAGGAAGTAATTATTCTATGTGTTCTAAATGACCGACCGTCAAATATTGTAATGAACGTAGGTGACTGAGACAACTCAAGCTTGACAATATCCTTCCAACATGCCAATGACATCACACAAGTCAAGGCATGCTCATCAACCATTGTACACAAAATGTTCCGCATAAAAGAATTTGTTCTATAGGCCACTACTATTTGGAAGGAAACATGGTGGGGAAGACTAGATTTTAAGTTGGTTGGATAAAAAATTATCACTTCTGGGTTACTAGTCTTTGCCACTCCCAAGGAAGACAACAAAGATTTTCTCTGTGAGGGGCAACTCTGGAGGACCTCCAGAGCCAACATTGTGCAAGGGGTCTGCGCTAGATTCTCTACAATAGAGTAGTTCTGAGCAGCCCTCACATTTGGATTATGGGAAGCCTTCTTAAACACACCTTGAGGGATGCGAGTCATTATTTATCTCACCGCCTTGTCAATTTGGAGAGGATTTGATGGGTTAATGGCTTCCTTTCCCTTCTTGACATATTCTGGCATTCCATAGTCACGAGTCTTTGTCGACAAATGAGCATCAAATTTCATCATGTAAACGTTTGGGACTGGGTTTTTATTGGTAGGCATGGGGGGTCGTTGACTGCCCCCTGCCATGCTTATGGATAAGGAAGCCTGAGCCATATTTTTGCCTTGTGGAAAAGGGTTTGTCAAAACAACAAGTTGTTGCTGCACTAATAACTTCTGGTCTTTTGCAATATGAGGGCATAGGTGAGTCAGGTGTTCTTTTGTGTTAATATTACACGGATACTTTGACTTCTTCTTATCCATTTTTCCCCTCCAACATTTTTGGCAACCTTTTTATCCCCTTTACCCTTCTTATTTCATATTTTATTCTTTCCCTCAGTCTTTTGGTTGGCCTTGGGATTTTTCGACTGCACACTGTGTACATTTGACGTTTGGGTAGGTGGAAAATAGGAACTCAGAGTCTGGTTGGACACAATTTGTTGAATCGACAATTGTTGCAACTGATTTGAAAAAATATCCATGGAATTTATTTTTGCTGAGCCCACATTGCCATCAACATGGGGCCCAAAATTTTTCTTGGCCTTATTGAGAGTAGACAGTGGAACATCTGGAAATATCTCATAGAGCATGCCAAACTGAGAGTAGATCATTTCAAGCTCTTGGGCTCTCATAATAGCCTCCTCTTCTGAAAACACCTTGGAAGTTGCTACATCCTTGGATATAAAGGGAACCAAAGACTTCAAGAACCACTCAAG
>JASDQU010101015.1:67850-104022 GCA_032191745.1 Picea mariana
CCTCCAGAGCCAACATTGTGCAAGGGGTCTGGGCTAGATTCTCTACAACAGAGTAGTTCTGAGCGGCCCTCGCATTTGGATTATGGGAAGCCTTCTTAAACACACCTTGAGGGATGCGAGTCATTATTTCTCCCACCGCCTTCTCAATTTGGAGAGGATTTGATGGGTTAATGGCTTCCTTTCCCTTCTTGAAATATTTTGGCATTCCATAGTCACGAGTCTTGGTCAAAAAATGAGCATTGAATTTCATCATGTAAACGTTTGGGACTAGGTTTTTATTGGTAGGCGTGGGGGGTCACTGACTGCCCCCTGCCATGCTTATGGATAAGGATGCCTGAGCCATATTTTTCCCTTCTGGAAAAGGATTTGTCAACACAACAAGTTGTTGCTTCACTATTAACTTCTGGTCTTTTGCAATTCGAGGGAACAGATGAGTCAAGTGGTCTTCTGTGTTAATATTACATGGATACTTTGACTTCTTCTTCTCCATTTTTCTCCTCCAACATTTTTGGCATCTTTTTTATCCCCTTTACCCTTCTTATTTCATATTTTATTCTTTCCCTCGGTATTTTGGTTGGCCTTGGGATTTGTTGACTGCACACTATGTACATTTGACGTTTGGGTAGGGGGAAAATAGGAACTCAGAGTCTGGTTGGCCACAATTTGTTGTATCGACAATTGTTGCAACTGATTTGACAAAATATCCATGGAATTTCTTTTTGCTGAGCCCACATTACCATCGACATGGGGCCTAAAAATTTTCTTGTCCTTATTGAGAGTAGACAGTGGAACATCTGGAAATGTCTTATAGAGCATGCCAAACTGAGAGTAGATCATTTCAAGCTCTTGGGCTCTCATAATAGCCTCCTCTTCTGAAAACACCCCGGAAGTTGCTACGTCCTTGGATATAAAGGGAACCAAAGACTTCAAGAACCACTCAAGAAAGAAAGAAGGAGGGACCTTGACCTTAATCAAGCTCTTTCTTCACCTTCATTCTTAGATATGATCAGAGATATGGTTGGCCTTGGTTTTCTCAAAGTTGGCCAACAATTCGGTGTCGACACTGTATCTCACAGGTACCTGGAAATGGTTTAATAATACCATCGCCAAGTCGTTAAAGTAAGAGTACCTCAATCCATCGAGCTCAATATACCACTTCGCAACACCCCCTATAAGAGTGCATTGAAATAGGAGCAACTCGACAGAGTCATCTTTTAGCGAGTTTGATGAGAACAAAAGGTGAAAGGCAGTCACATGATCACTTGGATCTTTGCCAGGTTTTCCCTCAAATTTTGGAATATCTGAAGGAAAATTAGTTGGCATGGGGAGCCAATGCAGATCGTGAAAAATTGGGTCATTTAGTAATCTCAACAAGTCTGAAAAAAGTAGAGTTTCCAAAAAGGGTAGTTTTGGTTGTGAATTATTTACAGGAAAAGAGGGCTCTGGATCTTGAATAACACTAGGTTTCTAGGAAAAGTTGGATTGCTGGCCAAGGTTTTGGTAGAAAACATGGCCTTGACTAGCAAAAGGAAATTGTGTCTATTGACGTGTCATCAGCTAACTCCAAAAATTGGACAACATAGCTTGCGCAGGGATTTCTCCCTGCATTGTGTTCCAAGGAAATTGGAAGGGGATTCCCCCAGCTGATCCGAAGGGAAAGGGTACAGAGTATTTCCTCAGGTTCCATTGAGTATGGAAGGGGTTACCCCCGATCGATATTCCTTGTGAGGGAACTAAGCCTTGCCAATGGTTCCAAAGACCATGTGTAGAGTATACTCTAGTCGTTGCTGCCTGTGAAAGAATGGTACCTTGCGCTGGGTTCAGTTGACCAAAGTTGGGGTTTTGCCCAGTCACGAAAGTGGCCAAAGAGAAAGCGTTGTTCCCAAATGAACCAAACAAAGAGAATGACATAGATCCCACCAGCGATGTATAAGATGAAGGTCCTAAAATGCCTCCACCAAAAAATCTATAATTAGCATTTAGCTCGATTGGCTACTGAAAAGAACCACCCAGCGAATGGAACAGAGGTGGTATATTACCCCCACCATAAGGGATAGCATTAAAAAGGACAATAGTACCAGTAGTTGACCCTTGGAAGGGAGCATTTGATCTCCCTTCCCTTAGAACCATGTTTTGTAAGGTATAATAAGTAATAATCGATTTGGTATCAAAGTTGGGAATCCCATATGAGAAGGGAGCACCCATCGCATTAAGAGTAAACAAAATAGTGGCCGAATTCGTTAAAGGTATCAGACCACTTCCTGAAGTCATGGGAGTCGGGACAACTGAGGTAATGACTAGAGAAGGTGGGGGAGGAGGTAGGATTCTCCCTCCAAAAGTATATGTAATGTGATTATGGGGACTCCCAGATGAATTAGCAACATTCACTTCCATTTCCTCTCATAGAACTAGTTGGTGCTTAGAAGATGTCACCTCGGTGTTGTCGATTAAAATCGCAACGAGGAATTTCACCTGCAAAGTATTGCTAAATGCCTATTATTTAAACTATGCTAATAATATAATACTAGTAGGTGGGACCCCCTTGTAGACTGGAGGCTCAAAGATAGACATATCACACATTTTTTGTTGTTGTTTTGACGCTGCTTCCTGATCTGATAATAGAAGGCTGACTTGTTATGCTATGCAAGCACCCTCTACCTCATTAAATTAAACCTTAACAGGACCTTCCTTCATGTGTTTAAAATATGCAAGTGGAATTATGTGTTAAGTTCTTGCTTGTTCTTGTCAATGTTTGTGTGAGGAAATGATCTTTTAAATGCATAAGCATGTGTTATAAATCAATACACAGCCATAAAAAGTACAACAAATAACACATAAAAATCACAACAATACCAAGATGATAAAGGAGTTCACCCCTCTCTGGGCTATGTCTCCTTGAGCCTCCTTCAATGGACTTGGCTCTTTGGGATTAGTTTGTCAAATGCTCATTACAAGTTGCTGCTCAACTCCAATGGTTTTACAAACTGTACCATTGAGTTCAGAATACATAAACACCCCAAATTTGACTGTAAAAACTCTGCAAATGGACAATGGCTCATCCAACAATGACCTCTTCTACAAATGGCCTCCAAGCTTCCCTGAGCTTCAATGGAGCAAAAATGCCTGTAAAAGTCCTCCAATGGATCTGAAACCTATCCCAAAATGTTCAGAGCATATTAATCAGTCAGAAATGACTATTCAGTCTCAGAAAATGAAAATGGGCTCATCTGAGCAATGCCTCAAACAATGAGGGCTTTAATCTTCATGGAGCTTCCTCAAGCTTCAAATGTGAAAAACCTGCAAATGGGCTCCTCAAATGCCTGTGAAAAACTCAAAAATGGACTCAGCACGTCCAAAAACCCCTAGCTGGGCTTTTACAACACCTGATTTGGTCAAAAACTCAATAAGTTATGGCCTCTGCCATTTTTGCCCTTCAAGCCTACTGTAACCTGTTCGCCATTTCGCACCTGTCCAGAATGAAACCTAGCCTCTGAGCATTTTCGCTCACAAAACCCAGCACCAACGCGTGTCCCGCAAAATGCGTCAAAATGTCGAACTGTTAACGGGAATATAGCCCCCCGAAACGGAGGTGTTGGGCGCATGGGGCCATGTGGCCAAGTTAATCGCGCACAAAAGGGCTAACCGTAGCCAGGTTTAATAAAAGAAATGACAAGTGTCGGGTGTGCGTGGTTTTCCGTTTGCCACCAAACTAAAACCAAAATGAAATCCATAACACGCGCGCAAACAGGGTCGTAGTCTAATGTAATGTTTATATGGACAAAATTAGAACCGCGGGCAAACATTTAAAAACTCCCCGCGCTCCGTTTTAACCATTGGACATATAACAAAAACCTTGGATTAATAACCCCGCGCAATTATCCATTGGAAATAGTTTATACAATGTATAACAAATATGTATATTTTATATGGTTCAAATAAACATTGCATACGGTTTGATTAAATCCGCGCCATATAAAAATGTGAATGGTCACATGGAACTCCACAAAACCGTGTGGCGCTACCCCCAAATCGCGGGCCCGTTATAACCATGGCTCGGTCATATAGTTGAACAATGTGACCATGGGTCACGTTACAATTACCCCCACGGATTTATAATACATGGGCTGTAAATTAAAACACCGCGCGTCGTTTAAACTATGCTTTGGTCATATGAATATGCCAAAGAACCGGGCTCCAATAGAAAACTCCCGCGCAATAATTAAAACGGAGGTCATATACTACACCATAGAACCGGGGTCGGGGCTAGCCCCGGCCCGACCCCCCTCTATTTGAACCAATTTTTAAATTGAAATATTTTTCTTAACACATAGTTAACATGAACTATGGTGCGGCAAGTTGGCTAGCCGAGTTATGTTAAATCATTTGCATAGTGGCGAGGTCCGGGGGTCGAACCCCGCGGCCTCCACTAAATTTTTATATGATCCAATAAAGTCAAACCCAGGGTGCCACGTGGCAGCCCAGGATTGGGCCACGTGGCACCCTTCTATTCGTCCAATGATGCCACGTGTCAACCAATAACTCGTCCAGCTGTCATCCAATCAAAACTCGCCACGTCAGCAAACTGCCAAGTCACCTGTCAAGTGTGCCACGTCAGCACTGTACGTCCCTGCCACGTGGCAGTACGGCCTGCCCAGTCAGCACCCTTTTTTTTTACTGTTTGGCGATTCGAACAGATCGCGATAACTTTCGCTCCCGACGTCCGTTTGAGACGAAACGAGTTGCGTTGGGTTCGTGATGTCGAGGGATAAAAACCCATTTGTTTTGAGGCGATTATGAGGACTTTGATTTTTGAGCTAAAATTTGCCCCCTGGTCCAGATTCTGATCACTTCCATAGTCCTATATGGTTTCCAATGGAGTATTGGGTTCATTTTGACATAGTGATAGGTGGATGATGCATTTTATGGGATGTTCTGCAATTCAAAGCATTATTTTTATGTTATGATTGGCATATATTTACAGTTTCTATGTGTAATCATGTCATAAAGAACCATCATTTATTACCTGACACACATAAACAAGAAATATGTTAGCAATGACATAACCAAAACAAAGAAAAGAAACTTACGGAAAAAATCCTAAAAGGAAAGGATCTATGTTTGAGTTATGTTAATAATTATGTGCAAATGGAAATGTAAAACATGTTAGTATTAGTCCTAACTATTATATAGTTGGTTAGTGTCTATGCGATTTTCATTTGATTTTTTTTGGGTGCATATAACATGGAAATGCATATGGCATGGCATGAAAACTTGGCAAAAGTTAATGTAAATGTTTTGGGTGGCAGATTGGGTAAGGAATATTGTCATAGATTTCAATGGTTTGGAAATTGATTACATGGTTTAAATGATATGGTGAGTGTTGGTTGTATTGTAATTTGGGATTGAATAGGACATGAGATGGAAGTGACGTGAATGCCACTCCATACTCCCCCCATCAGGTCATCACCCTGGTATGGTTCTTTGGTGCATTTTGGTCTAATGGTGGTTAAGCTCCGCATTTTAGGCTTGGGAAGAAATTGCTTGGCCAACTTTCCCTTTTAATCTATTGGTTACTGGTATGGTTCTTTTTCACCTTATCCATGAATTACGCTCTGTGTATGAACAAACAATGGCTCAGTAATTCTTGGGTTTGTGTTTTCCTGGGAATTTTAACTATGCAAATGCATGGTTTTTCTCTCTGGAATGACTATGTAATTGTTTGAATTACAATCAAAAGAATTGGTTCTTATTTGAGTTTTGCATTCGCTGGTTACTCTATTGGTTAAAATCATGGTGGGTCTCTATGGAAAATAAGTGGATTGATTGTATTATCACTATGTGTTTTAATGGTGGAGGGTTTCGCTCTGTGTATTCTTGTTGGATTCTTCCTTATAATCATGATGGTAACCCTATCTAGTCATGTTCAGACTGTCATTTGGTTGCTGTGTATTTTTCATACTAGAGTCATGGTCATGGGATTATTCACATGGTCTTGGCATAAAAGTATCTCAATAATCAGTTTTAGGGGTGGCCATAATGTTGATATATATGTTGAATGGTGGTGGGGTGATGCCTTGGGTTATGCATCCTCACCGATGTTGTTGTCAAATGGTTCATCTCTTAAGAAAATAGACAACGGTTATACCTATGTGTGTTCTTGGTAACTTTATTGTTCAATGGACATTCTCTTCTCCTCTACAAACATAAAACACACTATGTGCATCGGTTTTCAACCCTACCCATCGTTGTGTCCTCTGTGACTAAGTGTTGTGCCATTGCCCAGACTGGGAGTTCTAAGGAAACCTTGTGGTTTTCTACTATGCTTGATTCGAAGGGTCTTTGTCCATGGTTGATATGCCTCTGAGGACCTCCAGTTCTCTATTTTATTGATGACTAAGCACCCTCTTGATTGTCCCCTTGTATTTTTTATGATAGAGACCAATTTTAAAATCCCCAACTATTATTTCTCTTGTTGGGCATCTCTTGGTTGTCGAAGATTGATTTATCAAGTGAAGTGGTTATGAAATTTTGCATCGAGTACCTATCTCATCTTTATATGATTAAATTGGTTGAAGGTTGTGATTGAGAATGAATAATAATATGAATTCAAGGGATGTTATCCTCTCGTATGTTTCCACTCACTATGTTTTTACATCGTTGTCTTAATTGCAAAGTGTAAACACCTATGTGTTTTACTAGGCCCGATTAGGGTTATAGCAAATTATGGAATTGGTAACTATGTATATTTCGTTATGTTCTCTGTGCATATATTATGGAATCATCATGCATATTATGAATGGTTGCATTGACAGTGATGAAGCTTGGGTTTATGTTGACTGTGGTTCCGTTACAAGAACTTATTGGTTGATATGTTGAATAATGTATGTAATCAGGCATGTTCTGGAAGTTTGTTTGATTTGGAAGGGACATGTGCATATGTTTTAAATTGGTCGATTGTGAATTGATAAACAGGGTATGATATTTTTATAGTGATGCTTATGGGATACAGGTGGAACAATGTTGTTGTGTGTTTTCTTTTAATTCTTAAAAGGAAAGAAAAGAAATTAAACACAAGCATTTTCTTAACAGGATTGTTGAAGGTTGTTTCGATTATCAGTATGATTGTAGAATGTTCTAATTGAGAAGTTTTGAGGAATTTAAATGCTGAACAGTGAATAGTTTTGATACACAGTAATTATTGAATTGGTGTTAATATTTTTTGTATTGAGTACATAGTTATGTTTATTGATTACTTGATTTGTTTTATGAATAGTATTCACTATTTCCCTACCATTCTCTCACTTTTCTTCACATTACAAGTCCCCTCACCTTCTCAGATTCACTATTCACTCCATGTTAAAATTAAATTATAGTTAAATGAAAACTCTGTATTATAGAATATGAAGGATGGCACAGGGATGAGTTACAGTTGATATGTTTTGTTATTACAACACAATTGATTCTTTGATGATTTTTTGAGCATTAATAATGATCTAGCCTCCTTCATTTTACAACTTTTTGCTCAACACAATCCCTCATATATACCATAACCCTTATTCAACCCCTACTCATTGAAAAGTACTAAACAATTTTAATGGATGGATTGCATGAGTCAGATGTGTCGCTGAGCCAAAATTTGTTTCATATTTAAAGAGATGTCATGTTTGGTTTGTTGAAGAAACTAGTTTCTAATAAATAATGCATACAGGAATGAGCTTCTTCAACAGAGGTATCCATGGCTGGGGTGATAGGGGAGGAGGTAATTGGAAAAGGGGCCCTAGAAGGCCAAGGTTTTCTATACATTTTGATGTTGAGTCATAAGATTTGAATCAACTATTCCAAGATAGTTTTTTCAACTAGATTGGACAAGGAGTGGTCCAAACTAGGCCAGAAAGGCCTCCTTTCCAAGCCCCACATGTCCCCGGTATCCCAGTACCCCCTCATGTCTCATTACAACCTGAAGTCCCTGAAAATGACGGATGAAAAGAGATTGTCCACCCAACAGTCTCCCAACATTGTGGCTGGCCCAATTTGTCTCTGCCTTCTCCTCCTCCACTGGTTAACGAGATTGTACAAGTTTCCCCTGCACACTCACTAGTACATTCTTCCCACACAAGAAAGAGGTTAAACATCGAAGCCCACCATGCACCTGATAAAGGAAAAGATGTTGCTTCCCCCTCCTCTCCCTCAAATGACTCTGCCAAATCTGTTTAATCTCGCATGCATTTGAGAGATGATTTCTCTCATGTTATCAGTGAAATTAGGCCTAAAGGCCCCACACAGCCTAAGCAAAATTAAGAGAAATTAAAGGGATACAATAGCAACAAGGGAGAAATTTCCTCCCAGAGTGGAAAATATGGTTTTTGAGTGTTTTCATTTATTGATTGTTGAGAACAGTTGACTACTGAAATTTTTGGACAACAGACTATTTTTGTATATGTTGGATATTATAGTTTTTTGGATATGGTTTCAAATGTCATTGATATTAATTTTCAAATTATGAGAGTGATGATGGGAGCCACAAGGAGGTATGTGTTTGATTGATTAACTAGTCATGTTATGTTTGTTAAGAAACTAAAGGGAGTCACAAGGGGTCCCACCTACTAGTTATTATTTATTAAGACCCTTATTATTATTTTATTAATTGCCCCCCTAAACTAAAGTTAGTTGAGTTTTAGTTAACTTAACTAAAAGAGGTAGTTTAACTACTTCAACTAATTCTGATTGCTTAAAGGAAAAAAGAGAAGGAGGAACAAGAGGAGAATAGAAGGAGAAAGCATACTAAGGTTTACTCTTGAGTTTTATTGAGATAATTAAGTTTTCATTCATTCTTTAATTGATTGAAATCCTAATTCTCTTTTATGACAGCAAGTTCATATTGTAGACAACAAGATTCAAGGCCAAATTACATCATTCAGACACTTGTTTTTCAGAGTGTTGATGTATCTTTGATAGTTTGTGTAGACTTGTCTGTTTGTGAATTAAATTTCATCACTGATAAATGATATTGTGTAGAGTCGAGTGGGAAGCAATATGTTGCAATTTGATCCATATTTTAAAGTTTATTTTTTACTTTCTCTCAGAAGTCCTTTTCCATGGTTTTCATCTGGGACATCTAAGTTTGACTTTGGTCCAAACTTCCTTAGGGAATTTTGTAAAGAGAATGATTCTTTTGATAGATTGGAATGGAATAAGTGATTTCTTTATGTCTCATTTGTGTCAATAGTTGACTTGGTATTTTTAATTATGTCTCTACATTTATTTTTGCATCTGTATATTCAGAAAATTACATAAATATTTAATTTTTCAACAATCTTTTATTTATAAGGAAATCAGCCTAAGCCCTTGTAACCAATACTTGTGGATTAGGAAACAATTTTTGATGGCTATAAACATAGGGTGCTATTCCCGTCTATCTTTCTTTATCCAAGTAAGATCTAAAAATTCTTGAGTAATATCATTTCATATCTTTTCCTCAACATCCGTCTGGCAAACGTACTCAGGATATCTTCCATATCTCTCTGGTTGATTTTTATGATTGATTATCATCGGATATATCTATTTTTATGATATTGATTCTTTGACTATTTCATTTCTTAATGATTGTACTTGTTGCAAGACAACCTAATATTGAGCCCAATCTTCAAGATCAGACCAGCATTGATTTAAATATGTTTAACACCATTTTAGACAACGCTAATACCCATAATGAGCTTAATTGTTCATGGGAAACAATTAAACAAAACATAAGTGCCCAAGAACGTTGGGAAGCTAGACATAGAAAACTTAGGAATCAACCATAAATTTATTTTTTCTTCATCTTTTATCTTCTTTTCATGTCCTTAGACCCATGTGTTTCTAGGAGAAGAAGAGCATTATCACCTGAAATTAATCCTATTGCGGAAATAGGAAGAAGGAACGTTGTTTTATCAACCCAACAAAGTGCTCTAAGGAGAACCTTGTTTGATTCATCAAATTCATCTTTCTCTCCCTTACCTATTATCCACAAGATGGCATCTAGTGGTGGCTCTGGTGGCATTAGAGGTGCTTCTTCATCTCAATCTTCAGCTTCGTCAGTGATTGGTAGATTATACAGCCACCAAGTCCCTGTCCAATCTACTACAAACCCCACCAAATTCATTAAAAGGTATGGGATTTTTCAGTTTGAAGAAGATGCTAAAACCACACCATGGGAGGTTTCCTCTCCTCTTAACCTGGCACCTGCTACTCATCCACTTCCTAATTTCAAAGAGCATCTCTGTAGGTTTTCAGGGAATAACACTATCTTTACGAATGAACACTTGGTGGCATTTTGTAATGCCTGTCATAACATAGGGGAAAATGACAATGATACTTGCATGCGCTTATTTGTCAATTCCCTTGAAGGGAAGGTTGAAACCAATTTCTTCGATCTCCCTCCTAATATTTTATCTACTTGGGAGGAGTTAGTCTATTGGTTCAAATCCACCTATGGGAAATCCAAAAGTCTAGCCAAGCAGTTACATGAATACAATAACATCGCTTATAAGGATGGTGAGACCATCAAGTCCTTCAACTTGCATTTCACCAAGCTATACATTCAAATCTCTGAACTCATTCAACATCAAAACCAACCCACTTTCATGCATTATTAAAATGCATTACCTCCCCCCTACCTTCATAGGCTTGAGGAAAAATCCATTGATAATATCGGTTCTTCTCTACATACTTGCTAAGAGTATGAAGAATATCTTGAAAGAACAGGTCTTCCTAAGGGATATTCAATTAAACAGACATACATGTCTTCCCTCTTACAACTTGTATAATACATGAATAATCGTATGATAGCGTATGAGAGAAAGGGAAATATCTCCCCTCTTACCCCTGGTGCTTCATCCTCTTCTCCACCCCCCTTTAGAAATCCAAATGAAAATAATTTTCAACCTAAAGTTATCATGCCTCGTAGTTGGTGTAAATTTTGCAAGGAACACCATGAGGAAAGTACATTTGAGGTAAAGAAGAGTGCCAGAGATAAAATATTTGTAAAAGACCTAAAATTACCATTGTTGTTCCAGACTTTGTAGAACCAGAAGATGTTATGATCATCAATACTAGGAATAAATTCTATGCTCCCAAAAGCAAATATGATCTTCCTCGCAATTATTCTATCCTAAGATCATCCTCACCAATTGCTATTGTTTAGGTTCCTAAGGATCTTGATAGTCAAGGAGATACCTCCCCTCTCCCCTCTTCCAAATACAATATTCTAAATCAGTTGGCCAACATAAAAGCAGACGCAACGCTTCTAGACATGGTTGTCATCCCTGAACAACAAAAGCATCTAAAACAATTCATGGAAGGAAAATATTATGTTGTAGCCAATCTCTGAAGAGATAGATGAAGAAAATTCCTCTATAAATAATGTAGGTTGTTGGCATAGGGGAAAACCCAAGGTTTAATGCTACAACGACACACCAACAAAACCCTAACTATCAGCCCTTTCAGTAACACCTATGAAACAAATGAAGTCTCATCCGAGGTAGAGGTAGGGGTGGTTTCGAGACTCAGGTGTCAACAACATTAGCTAGGACACATATCTGTGATAATGATACTTAATAGAGAACTTAACACTATCAGATCCTCAATATGCAGTCAATACTTACTTCGTTGATAAAACAGAGCTTCACAACATTCACACCTAGGGCTACGTCCACCAAATATTATTCTTTATTATCTTCAGTCAATCGGTTGCAAGCATAGAGCCTCAAAAAACTTACTCCACACAGGACATAAGATATGCGCATCTCGCTAGATCCTTCTTCCTTGCTTCTAGCACTAAGCCTTCCACAATCTTGCTACAATGACTTGCACTTAACTCTGCAAGTCTCACACAGTCATGCACAAATCACTTACAGACTCTACTTGCACTTAACATACATTCAAATCACATAGATGAACCACCACTTCTATATAGCCTAAGAATCTATTTATATATACAAAGTAGGACTAAACATTGGTAAACCCATGGGCCGACATCCCATTCTCGGTACATATTCCCACATCCCAAAAAGGACCCAAAAAGGGGTCGAGATCCCATGATATCTGCTTCGTCTTGTGCTCCTCCTTCGATAGGCCGATGAAGTCCAAAAATAGGTCAAACTTGACTAGATATCCACAAAACTTGGTCAAGGGACAACAAGCCCCCAACAATCACCTGTGATTCATCCCGAGTCACTCTGATGTAGGAAGTTCTGCTTCGAACGCTTCGATCTTGGCTTGAACGCTTCGACTTGCTGCTGTGATACGCGCTCTTTTTAAACAAATTCTTGAATGACTTCATCATTCACAGGTCCTTCCAGGTGTTGTTCTATTGCAATGCTAACCTACTCCAGATCTTCTCCCTGGCCTTCTACCTCTGTAAACAACTAATAGGCCTTATCTTGTACTGGTTGGAGTTTCTGAGTTATCTCCATAACTCTTCTCTCGATATTATGGATTTTTTGTTGGGCGGTTCACTGCTCTTGAGATCTCTTCATTCTCTCCATAGCTGATAGAGACTTCAACTATGCCTGTAGTGTTTCTGTGTGTTGCTTTACTTCCTAGAGCTGCAACTCCAATTCTTGCAACTCTGGGTTGTCAGTAAGTTTCTCATATGTCTGGGCACTGTGATCAGTGAATTTTTTGCACTCTAAGGTAAGGGCCTTAAGTATGTCAACTATGCTATGGGCAGTGGCTTCTCACTAGTATCTTATCTCCTATGGAGTCTTGGGCACAGTGGTTATCTCTAAGTCTGCTATGCGTTGTTGGAGCTGCTGGATCACTTCTTCAAGTTGTGCTACTTTATTCATGACTCAACCCTCTTCCTTTACTTCTATGAGAGTCACAGAGCGAAGTGATCTGTTGATTGTTTCCTTCACTTTGAGTTGCTTGACGAGCAACTATTCCTTGACTTTCTATAAATTCTTCTTTTCTTCATCGAACTTCGCTTGGAGAGTGCTCTATTCTTGTCGGGCAGCTTGACATTGTTCTACAAGTACTCCCTATACTTGTAGCAAATCATGGGTGGCTTGCACTATTTCCTCTTGTGCTCGTTGAAGATGAGCTTTGACTATATCAACTATTCGATGGAGTTGAGCTGGCTCATCTCCCACTTTTGGCCCTCCCAGCACAGTGAATATTGCATAGTTGGATTGTAGGGTTTGTTGTACCCCTCAGAGTTTGGTTGTGATTCGATCATACAACCCCTCTTTCTTTTCTTCTTGCTTCTCTACTATCTCCAATGAAGCATCATTCATGGCTTCTATGAGGAAGTCGAAGTCTTCAAAGGTGAGGACGGTCTGCATCTTCGTCATGGTGGCCTTCGATTTCTTCCGGGAGGAAGGTTTCAGAGGTGAACCTTTCCTCTTTTTCAAGGGATCAACCTCATCACCCTGTTGCTGCTCCAGCTCTGTGTCATTCAACTCTGCATCATCACCTCCTTTCTTGGGTGAAATGGAAGCGATCTTCATAGATGTGCTGTCTAAATCATGGAACTCTTCGTTCTTCTTTGTCTTTCTTAGCCCGGGTGTATCTTGCGTAGTTTTTGGATCGTCTATATAGGATATCTCTGTAGGGTCTGCTGGAATGAGGAGGTATGTCAACCAGTCCTTGGTGATCTCCTCCAATTCCTCCTCCGTTAGCTTGTAATAGGACTGAAGTTTCTTCTTGTGCTCATCAACACACACTGTGATATAGATGAAATGGCAGTCTACGCTGAACTTCATCAAATCCCTGAACCTGTGTAAAGTATTCAGAGCTATGTAAGGCGCGGACTGTATGGATACCTTCAACTGGTTGTAGTATGCATGAAATACAATATTGGACTTCCACTATTTATTCATGTCTCTTGAATACTATAGTGTGCTGAACTTTGCAACCAATGGTTCAAAGGGCTTGATGTCTGGGAAGGTCGCACCTTCTGGCATCTCCCAGGCAATGAAAGCGATCAGGATCAATAGCCAACTGAAGTGGAATTCCTACTGTTGATATTGGGCTTCTATGCAATCAAGTTCTAATTGGTTCACCAGGCACTGTGCCCAATTCATTTGTAGGCCCTCCGTGCACTTCCCTGCGAGGTCGACTACAAAACCAGTCACTTGGGTGGGTCGATTCTTGCGTACTAACTTCCCTGCAATCATCTGACAGGAGAGGTGCACTACGCCACTATGGATAGAAGCTGCCTTGTATCCTCATGTTCCCTTCTTGACATTGCTGTAAGTGTCCTTGATCCTTTGAGCAAGAGTTTTCTCCATAGATTTTCTAGGATAGAAATCCTATGGGTCGGGTCCTTGCATACTAAGCCCGGTGATCTGATTTATCAACCTTAGATCCACTTTTATGCTTTGGTTTAACCATATATAACCTCCATGGTAATAAGACAACAACAATTTGACACATGCATTCACCTCCTGGTGTCGTCTAAAGTGCGAAATCTTAATAACTTTCAACAGGGTGGACTGTGTGAGGTTATGGGTCCATGACTGAGGGATGATCTTCAAATTATTTCCCTTTGTTCTGGTCAGGTACTTATGCGGGGTGAGCATGTTGTAAACTTTCCGGTCGCTGAGGTTGAAGTCTCTAAACTTCAACGTTGCAATCTTATCTTGGACTATGCAAATTATGTGTATCCCCTTCAGGAGGCACACAGTGGCCAAGGCGTCAAAATATCTAGGTACACTGTCATGGTTTACAACACCGCTCAAAGGTGGTATATAAGTAGGTAATATGCTCAGAATCAACTTAGCATTCACGAGGTCATCCCTGTGCTTAGTTTGCTTCTCATCTCATGGCTAGGATGGTCCATCTTGAGTAGTTGACGGAGAGGCTAACATCCTCCCATGGATTATGCTTGTACACCTGTGGATAATCCTCTCTCTTACATGACTCTTTAATTCATGAAGTCGATCAAAACTTCCTCAACAACTCTTTCTGCAGCGCTCAACTCGTCTGGCATACATGCTCGAGGTTAACAATCTCAGGTTTGGGAGGGGTAGCTTAGACACAGTAATGAGAGAGAGAGAGAGAAGAAACACGATGATCATGGTATAAACTCAACGTAGTATGTGGGCTCAAATTCTCAATTGGAAAAAGTGTTCTCGATGTGTGGCGCGGTGGGATAAATAGGTAAGTCGACAACGAGTCGCTTACAACGGGTATGAGGCCTTCATTAACTCAGTTATGTCCATTATGGTGCGGTCTCAATGGTCAGATGGTGAGCTGGCTGGCCATAAATGGTTTTCTATCCTTTCGAAGCATTGATCAAATGGTTATAACATTCCCCAACAATTATATTGCTTCCCCATGGCGAACTGCCATGTGTCGCTGTTGTGATATCCCGACGAAGCTCCAATTTTGCAAATTTTCCTTCTATTAGGTTCCCTCTGGGAATTTCTGTAACTTTTCAATCTTATCCCTCTTCTTACTAAGATTTCTAGCCTTCTTTCCAGTGAGCTTTGTCTCAATATGCCTTTTTCCATTCTGATTCTTATCTTCTCTTAACATAATTACTTCGCATTGTTGAAATTCTTTCCTAGGATTTAGGAGTAGCACTTGTTCTTTGTCTGGGATAAGTACTTCAGTATTTCGTTGGTCTTCTAATGTTCTTGCAGCTTCGACATCTGGGTCTCTAGTGTTAAATAGCTTTGATCTGTTCTCCTATTCTACAATCAAGTGTGTGATCCTTCTAGTCATGAATTCTTTTAACTCCTACTTCTGTTGTTCTAACACCGCTTCTTCTTCTTTCCTTCTAGCTTGGTCTCTTTCAATCCAAAGGTTGTCTAGTAACATGGTAAATGGGGCACTGTCTTCAATAAATTTAATAATCTCAAAATCTTCTTTTGTCAAAGTTCCATTGGAATTCATAGGTATCTAAGTGAGCTTCCCACAGAGGTTTACGAGTTTTCCTATGAATAATCCTATTCCTCCTAATAAAGGAATCATAGTAGGCTTACCTATAGCTTCCCAAGTTCTCTCTATCATGACATTCACTTGTGTTTCCTCATCCAAAACAAAGTCAATGTCGAAGTCTCCTATTCTTGGTTTGATGCATTCTTTTTCTTTGAATATCCCTGATAAGCTAATATGTCCGTGGTCATTCAGGGTTTCTTTCATATGTAACAATACTTTCACTGATTCTTTCTGAGATTCTTCCATTTCTAGATCTGCCTTAGGGTTTTCTTGGTTCAGACTCATTCTTTCAAAGTTAGAAATCATTCTAGGGCAATCCAACATTTCATGATACATATCTTTGCAACAAAGACAACTAGGTCTTCTTCCAGGGCATTCCTTAGCACGATGTCATGGTCTTCTGAAATTGTAATAGAGGGTTAATCCTCTCTTTCTTTTAAATGATCCCCTACCTTTCCATTACTGCGCGCTAGGATCATAGGAGCGAAACTACAAAAAATTCTTTCTAGGATCCTGCATCCACTTGTTAGTCCAAACATTCTTTCTATGCATAGATATAACATATCTTTCACTATTCTTGTCATAACTATTAATATGAAATCTTCCTTCATCTATCAATACCCTAGTTTTCAAACTAGGGCAGACTCTATTAAATATACCTAGATCCATAATCTATAAACAAAAATTCCCACTTATCTTACTTCTACAGAGCACACAGATTTTAGATCTAAAAAAATTCACTATTCTTACCTTTATCACAACACAGAGCTTGCATATCTTACCTCTTTCAATCATAAATTCTCACTTTTACCTTTCTTAGAGCAGAAAGCTTTCAGATCTTGCTTCTCTCCTTCATATCCGACTTCTTTTCTTTAGATCGGGCTTCTTTCTTTTAGCACAAAGATTTATAAAACAACTAGAATACTATGCACTAGAGAGACAAATTTATGCACAGAGCTTTCACAACTTTAGGATGAATCTTTGCACAAAGCTCCTTCTTTCTCAGTTCCCAGCAATCACAGTTTCAGGTCCTGACAACTGAACCATTTGTTGGTATAGGGGCAGACCCAGGGTTCAATGATACAACAATGCATCAACAAAACCCTAACTACCAAACCTTTCGACAACACCTGCGAAGTAGATGAAGTCTCACCCAAGGTAGAGGCAGGGGTGGTTGTGAGACTCAGGTGTCCGCAACCTTAGTTGGGACACAGATCTATGATTATGATTTTTAATAGAGCACTTAGAACCATCATATCCTCAATATGCAGTCAATACCTACTTCACTGATAAAATAGAGCTTTTTAGCATTCACACCTGGGGCTACATCCACCAACTCTTCTTTTTTATTATCTTCAGTCAATCGGTTACAAGCACAAATCCTCAAAACCCTTACTCCGCACATGACATAAGATCTACGCATCTCTCTATATCCTTCTTCCTTGTGTTCCAGCACTAAGCCTTCTACAATCTTGCTGCAATGACTTTCACTTAGCTCTGCAAGTCTCACACAATCATGCACAAAGCACTTACAGACTCTTCTTGCACTTAACATACATTCACATCACATAGATGCACCACCACTTCTATCTAGCCTAAGCATCTATTTATATATACAAAATAGGCCTAAACATGTGTAAACCCATGGGCCGACATCCCATTCCTATTACATATTCCCACATCCCAAAAAGGACCCAAAAAGGGGCTGAGATCCCGCGATCTTTGCTTCATCTTGCGCTCCTCCTTCGACAGGTTGTTGAAGTCCAAAAATAGTTCAAACTTGACTAGATACCCACAAAACTGGGTCAAGGGCCAACATAGGTGTATATAAATTTCGATACCCTGTAAAACATCCCCCTTTTTATATTTTTGTAAATATTATGGATAATATTTCCCATAGTTGCCTCATTGAAAGCAGTTCGGGCCCAAGTGTAATGTCTAATATTATTATGGAAGAGCTAGGTTTGTCTTGTACAAATGAAAATTCCAGAAGCATGCTCTCTTATAATAGTCTACAACAAATGACCATAGGTGAAATCAAGGACGTGACCTTGGTTTTGTACGCACACCCTAAAATAAGAACAACCCTTAATATTCAGGTAATTGATATGCTAGTAAGCAACTACTCGATCATCCTAGGAAGAGATTGTCAAGAATTGACAAGTGGATACCTCTCACTCGATAAGACACACTTATCTATTCCTCAGAATGGTAAAAAAATGATAGTCCTTAGGGAGGGAAGGATTTATCCTTACATAGAAAGTGTCCCACAGCCTAATGTGAATTATGTCGAAGAGGACCCAATGGTGTATTCCATCTTTTTCGAAGAGGATAACACTCCCTTGGAACAAATCGACCTACATGACAGTATGTGGCATATGCACTTTGACGATTCATGCTCCAATGAAGGAAATGAAGCTGTTATTATCTTGTACTCTCCTGTGGGGAAAATTCATAACTTTTCTTATAGGTTGGATTTTTCTTGCACACACAATGTCACTGAATTTGAAGCTTTATTATTAGGCCATGAAAATGCCTATAATCTGGGTTGTGGCCACCTTACATTTTTTGGGGATTCTGAGCTTGTTGTGAACCTTGTACGTAAGATATACTCTCCTAACAATGAGTTGATGAAACACTACACCCAAACTATTTGGAAACTTATCTTGAATCTACTATCTTTCAACATTACTCATGTTAAGAGGGAACTAAACTCAATGGCTGATCGGTTAGTTGTTTTTGCGGCCTCTCCCAATCAAAAACTTTTGCCACAAAGACCTGATTGTAATTTTCAATCTCTATATCGTTCATATATACTTGACCATATAGAATCATGGAAGGTCTTCCCTAGTGATGAGATCATATATGCTTTCATTCATAATGAACCTTATAAGCCTAAGGAAATTATATCAATGGAAGATAAAAAGATTCCTGAGCACTTGACTCCTCTAGAAAGTTCATTTTCATCGAGTGATGTAGGAAAAAAAAAAAACCATAAAGAAGAGGAATCAAAAAGGAAGGTGGGTGAAACCATTTCCTTGAACATTGGAACACCCGAGTCCCCAAGGAATGTTAAAATATGTGACCAATGTTATGATGAAGAAAAATCAAAGTTTGCGAGACCGCTTGGTGAATTTAAAGATGTTTTTGCTTGGTCTTATGAGGATCTTCGTGGTTTGATCCTGCTCTTATACAACATGCCATTCCTATCAAGGAGGGAATAAAACTAGTTAGGAAAAAACAAATACCTATCAACCCTGCACTCAAAGAAACTATTCGAAAGGAGTTGGAAAAACTCTTGAAGGATAGGATTATCGATTCGGTTAAGTATTCATAATGGGTTTCTAATTTTGTTCCCGTTCATAAAACAACTGGTTAAATTAGATTATGCGTAGATTTTCATGCATTAAATCAGGCTAGCATAAAAGATCACTTTCCTCTCTCTAATATGGAAATGATTTTGTAGCAAGTTCTAGGGTCGCAGATGATGTCCTTACTTGACAGTTTCTCTGGTTACAATCAAATCAAGGTGAAAAGGGAAGACAAATACAGAACCACTGTTATTACTCATTGGGGTACTTTTTACTATGAACATATTCCTTTTGGATTATCCAATAAAGGTGTCACATTTCAAAGGGATATGCAGATGGTTTTTGATGATTTGATCGAAAATATTATTCATATCTATCTTGATTATTTAATTGTGTACTCTAAAAGACGATCAAATGTCTCGAAGTTTCAAAAATTATGGCTGGGTCCTTTCAAGATTGTTTTTTTCCTGGGTGCAAACTCTTACATTCTAAAGGATTTACAAGAGTGGTTGTTTTCTTACAGCACTAATGGTTCTCACTTAAAACACTACGTGGAACCAACTTGAAGAGTTTAATGAAGTTTGGATTGCTTTGTATTTTAGTTTTCAATTCTTCTTTCATTTTAGTAGTTTTCATTTCTTCCTTTTCAATTCTTCTTTTACAATAGTTTTCAATTTTGATTTCATCTTAGTATTTTTCCTTCTATTGTTTGCATTTATGTCATTCCATTTCTGTTTTTTTCAATTTTGCAGTTTCATTTCTGTTATGAAATTTCTTGCTTTTGTTCCTTTTTTGGTCAAGAATAAAATGTTGGATCAGTTCTGCCACAACAACACTCCTGAAAAATATTATTAGTCAATAAAAATCAAGATTACATGGCTGTTATGATGTTCCCCCTGAAGGCATCATTGAATTTGTTATCTTCTTTCACTATTGTTTTATGAGATAATTGGTTACTTCTCGCTTCTACTTTCCATTTCTTCATCCATTTTGAGATTCAAAAGAGCAAGTCCAAAAAAAAATTCTCCTTGAAGTTAAGAGAAAATTTTGGTTGAATGATTATTCTTACAGGGATAAACCCCCTCATACTTAACACTTTCCATGAGTTATTCCCAAATTTCCGGTCATTTTTCATTAAATCCACTCACTTCATAATCATTCCCCTATGGCATAATCATTATGGTGTATATCTTCTTGATCTGATGTTACTTGGTCTACAAAACCATACATTTTGAGTTCTTAATATGTTGGAAACAAATTTCCCTATGGAGTCACCAATTTGTTGACGATTAAAATCACAACAAGGAATTTCTCCCGCAAAGTATTTATAAAGCCCTATTATTTAAAATATGCTAATAATATAATACTAGTAGGTGGGACCCCCTTGTAGACTGGAGGCTCAAAGATAGACATATTACACATTTTATGTTGATGTTTTGACACTGCTTACACAATCATATATGCTTGACAATGTAGTCTTGGGTTCATTTTGACATAGTGACAGGTGGATGATGCATTTTATGGGATGTTCTGCAATTCAAAGCATTATTTTTATGTTATGATTGGCATATATTTACACTTGCTATGTGTAATCATGTTGCAAAGAACCATGATTTATTACCTGGACACAAATACAAAAGAAATATGTTAGTAATGACATAACCAAAACAAAGAAAAGAAACTTATGGAAAAAATCCTAAAAGGAAAGGATCTATGTTTGAGTTATGTGCAAATGGAAATGTAAAACATGTTAGTGTTAGTCCTAACTATTATATGGTTAGTTAGTGGCTATGCGATTTTTATTTGAGTTATTTTGGGTGCATATAACGTGGCAATGAATATGGTATGGAATGAAAACTTATCAAAAGTTAACGTAAATGTTTTGGGTGGTGCATTGGGAAAGGAATATTGTTGCAGATTTCAATGGCTTGGAAATTGATTACATGGTTTAAATGATATGGTGAGTGTTGGTTGTCTTGTACTTCAGAATTGAATATGATAGGATATGGAAGCAACGTGCAGTAAATGGACATCACTCCATACTCCCCCCATCAGGCCGTCACTCTAGTATGGTTCTTTGTTTCATTTTGGTCTGTTGGTGGTTAATCTACGCATTTCAGGCTTGGGAAGAAAATGCTTGGCCAACTCGCCCTTTTAAGCTCTTGGTTGCAGATATGGTTCTTTTTCACCCCATCCATGAATTGCACTCTATGTATAAACAAACAATGGATTAGTAATGCTTGGGTTTGTGTTATTCAAAGAATTGCAACTCTGTAAATATGTGGTTTTTATCTCTGGAATGACTGTGTAATTGTTCGAATTGCAATCAAAATAATTGGTTCTTGTTTGAGTTGTTCATTAGTTGTTTTCTCTGTTGGTTAAAATCGTGGTGTGACTCTATGGAAAATAAGAGGATTGGTTGTATTATCACTCTATGTTTTAATGGTGGAGGGTCTCTCGCTGTGTATTCTTGCTGGTTGCTTCCTCACAGTCATGAGGGTAACCTTGTCCAGTCATGTTCAGACTTCCACTTGGTTGTTGTGTATTTTTCGTACCAAATTCATAGTCGTGGGCTTATTCAGCTTGTCTTGGCATCAAAGTATCTCAAGAATCGATTTTATGGGTGGCCATAATGTTGATATCTATGTTGTATGGTTGTGGAGTGATGCCTTAGGTTATGCATCCTCACCGATGTTGTTGTCAAATGGTTCGGCTCTTAAGAAAATAGACAGAGGTTATACCTCTGTGTGTTCTTGGTAACTCTCATTGTTTAGTGGACATTCGCTGAATCTCCTCTACAAACATAAAATGTACTATGTTCATTGGTTTTATACCCTACCCGTGTTGTTTCCTCTGTGGCCAACTGTTGTGCCATTGCCTAGATTGGGAGTTATAAGGAAACCCTATGGTTTTATACTATGCTTGTATCAAAGGGTCTTTTCTTGTGGTTGATATGCCTCCAAGGACCTCCATTTCTCTGTGTTATTGGTGACTGAGCACACTCTTGATTGTCCCCTTATATTTGTTGTGAAAAATCCTGATTTTAAAATCCCCAACTTTTCTTGCTCTTGTCGGGCATCTGTTGGCTATCGAAGATTGATTTATCAAGCGAAGTGGTTATGAAAGTTTGCATCGAGTACATATCTCGTCTTTATATGATTAAATTGGTTGAAGGTTGTGATTGGTAATGAATAATAATATGCAGTTGAGGGATGTTATCCTCTCGTATGTTTCCACTCACTATGTTTTTACAACATTGTATTAATTGCAAAATGTAAACACCTGTGTGTTTCACTAGGCTCGACCAGGGTTATAGCAAATTATGAAATTGGTAACTATGTGTATTTCATTATGTTTGTCGTGCATCTATTATGGAATCATCATGCATATTATGAATGGTTTCATTGACAGTGATGAAGCTCCAGTTTATGTTGACTGTGGTTCTGTTACAAGAACTTATTGGTTGATATGTTGAAGAATGTATGAAATCAGGCATGTTCTAGAAGTCTGTTCAATTTGGATGGAACCTGTGCATATGTTTTAAATTGGACGATTGTGAATTGATAGACAGGGTATGATATTTTTATAGTGATGCTTATGGGATAGAGGTGGAGCAATGTTGCTGTGTGTTTTCTTTTTATTCTTAAAAGGAAAGAAAAGAAATTAAAGACAAGCATTTTCTTAATAGAATTGTTGAAGGTTGTTTCGATTATGAGTATGATTGCAAACTGCTCTAATTGAGAAGTTTTGAGGAATTTAAATGCTGAACAGTGAACAATTTTGATACACAATAATTATTGAATTGGTGTTGGTATTTTTTGTATTGAGTATAGAGTTATGTTTATTGATTATTTGATTTGTTTTATGAACAATATTCGTTATTTCCCTTCCACTCTCTCACTTTTCCGCACATTACAAGTCCCCTCACCGTCCCAAATTCACTATTCACTCCCTGTTTTTAAAATTAAATTATATTTAAATGGAAAATCTGTATTATAGTAGATGAAGGATGGCACAGGGATGAGTTACAATTGATATGTTTTGTTATTACAATACAATTTATTCTTTGATGATTTGTTGAGCATTAATCATGATCTACCCCCCTTCATTTTACCACTTTTCGCTCAACACAATCCCTCATATATCCCATAACCCTAACTCACCCCCTGCTCATTGACAAGTATTAAATGATTTTTATGGATGGATTGCATGAGTATGATGTGTTGCTGAGTCAAAATTTGTTTCATAATTAAAGAGATGGCATGTATGGTTTCTTGAAGAAACTAGTTTCTAATAAATAATGCATACATGAATGAGCTTCTTCAACAGAGGTAGCAATGGCTGGGGTAACAGGGGAAGAGGAAATTGGAATAGGGGCCCTATAAGGCCAAGGTTTTCTATACATTTTGATGCAGATTCACAAGAGTTGAACCAACTATTCCAAGCGGGATTTTTCAATTGGATTGGACAAGGAGTGGTCTAA
Source organism: Picea mariana (assembly GCA_032191745.1). NCBI lineage: Eukaryota > Viridiplantae > Streptophyta > Pinopsida > Pinales > Pinaceae > Picea > Picea mariana. The sequence goes on from JASDQU010101015.1 coordinate 91,569, forward strand.
ACTATGCCATAAAGGCCTCCTTTCCAAGCCCCATAGGTCCTCAGTGTCCCAGTAGCCCCTCATGTCTCTTTACAACCTGAAGCCCCTGAAAATGACAGATGGAAAGAGATTGTCCATCCGACAGTCTCCCAACATCGTGACTGGCCCAATTTGTCTCTGCTTGCTCCTCCTCTACTAGTTAACGAGATTGTCCAATATGCCCCTACTCACTCACTAGTACATTATTCCCACACAAGAAAGAGGTTAAAAATTGAAGCCCACCATGCACCTAATAAAGGAAAAGTTGATTTTCCCCCCTCCTCCCCCTCAAATGACTCTGCCAAATCCATTTCATCTCACAAGCATTTGAGAGATGATTTCTCTCATGTTATCAGTGAGATCAGGCCTAAAGGCCCCACATGACCTAAGGCAAATTCATAGCAATCAAAGGGAGGCAGTAACAACAAGGGGAAAATTGCCTCTAAGAGTGGAAAATATGGTTTTTGAGTGTTTTTGTTTATTGATTGTTGAGAACAGTTGTCTATTGAAGTTTTTGGACAACTTACAATTTTTGGATATGTTGGATATTATATTTTTTTGATATGGTTTCAAATATTATTGATATTAATTTTCAAATTATGAGGGTGATGATGGGAGTCATAAGGAGGGATGTGCTTGATTGATTAACTAGTTGTGTTATGTTTTTTAAGAAACTAAAGGGAGTCACAAGGGGTCCCACCTACTAGTTATTATTTATTAAGACCCTTATTATTATTTGATTAATTTTCCCCCTAAACTAAAATTTAGTTGAGTTTTAGTTAACTTAACTAAAAGAGACAATTTAACTACTTCAACTAATTCTGATTACTTGAAGGAAAAAAGAGAAGGAGGAAAAAGAGGAGAATAGAAAGAGAAAGAATAATAAGGTCTTCTCTTGAGTTTTATTGAGATAGTTCAGTTTTCATTCATTATTTAATTTTTTGAAAGCCTAATTCTCTTTTATGACAATGGGGTCATATTGTAGACAACAAGATTCAAGGCTGAATTACATCCTTTAGGAACTTGTTTTTCAGAGGTGTTGATGTATCTTTGATAGTCTATGTAGAATTGTCTATTTGTGAATTAAATTTCATGACTTATAAAGGATATTGTGCAGAGTCGAGTGGGAAGCAATCTGTGGCAAGCTGATCCAACTTGTAAAGATCAATTTTTTACTTTCTGTTAGAAGTCCTTTTGTATGGTTTTTGTCGAGGACATCTAAGTTTGAATTTGGTCCAAAATTCCTTGGGGAATTTTGTAAAGAGAATGATTCGTTTGATAGATTGGAATGGAATAAGTGATTGCTTTATGTCTCATCTGTGTTAATTATTGACTTAGTATTTTTAATTCTATCTCTATATTTATTTTTGCATCTGTATATTCAGAAAATTACATAAATATTGAATTTTTCAGCAATCTTTTATTTATAAGGAAATCAGCCTAATCCCTTGTAACCAATACTTGTGGATGAGGAAACAATTTTTTATGGCTATAAACATAAGGTGATATTCTTGTCTATCTTTGTTTAGCCAAGTAAGATCTGAAAATGCTTGAGTAAGATCATTTCATATCTTTTCCTCAACACTCAGTAGGGACAATATGAATCAAGATCTGCGTCGATAAGTCAACAATTAGAGGATTAGCTGGAATGAAACATTCAGTTTCAATGTCTTAAATGGTGGATTCCTATGGAGCCGTAAAGTATCCTCTCAGAGGAGGTTTGGGCTTGAATAGTGTGGAACAAAAAGAACACGCTAAATTTTTTCCTAAAGATAAATCAAGAAATCAACTAACTAGTGGGAAGGATGGTTATTCCAATCGACACTAGAGAAACTAATCGGTGCAAGTGAAACTCGAACATAGAAGCACCCTCCGGGTATATTTTGTGAAGCGTGATCCGAAGTCTTCCCTAGGTACCCCAGTATACCCCCGCAATCACATGTGTAAGTCCACAAAATATGGGAAACTAGGTTTCCAACTTGCAGTCAGTCACTTGGCTGGTAGAATTGACAGTCAGAAGGATCGTAATGAGTAGATAATAAGTCTGAAGCCCTTCAAGGGTATCGAAAGAAATTGGTCTGGAAGACAACCGAGGATATTGAACAGATTTGAGGTCCATGAAGCTCCATAGGAAAATGCGATCGGTATTGTTCCCAAAAAATACCCTCAATATACAATCCACACTATGTTTAGTCCAACTTTGGAGGGGTTATTTCCTCCGAATTTCCTCATGTGACCTCGTGTTTATCCCCTGTGTTAGAGGGGGGTCTCGACTAACTCTTACAATGTTGTACTTAAAACATTCCCTATCTCATAATCCAATGTTTTTTCTAAAGTTTCCTTGAAGAGTTTCCTCTTCACACCTAATTCAAGGCCTTAAAACCCTAAACTAGTCGATGGACCCTACAAACAAAAAGTCTAATATATTTTAGATTAAGCATTAATTTTAAGGCTTGATTTATGCAAAGGGTGCGTTAGTGAAACTGATGGTGTTATGAAGATATGAAAAAGGAAGAGAACTTTAAAACATTTGAAAGAAAAAAATACTTCGAAATTAAAGAAAAGATTGTAAAAAATCTTTGCAAATTCAACTTTTCTAAACAATATTTCAAGATCTTGTAAATGAAGAAATCCTAAAACTTGCTTTCGTTTGACTAAGAAAAACTACTTGCATTTCATGAATTTTTTTTTTTTGAAATCAAGACTCTTTTTCTTTTGCAAACAACAACCTTGACTACTTTACCAAACTAAATGTAAGAAAATAATATTTTATTTTTTAAATTTTTTCGAATTTCTTTAACAAGAAAAACTGAAATAAAAACCATTTTTTTTTCATTTTTCAAATCAATAAACAGAAACAAAGAGAAAAATGAAAATAAGATTTATAAAGACCCTAAGCCCACTGCAGATTGCAGGGATTCAACTGAGAAACTAAAAGGCAGATCTAAAACTCAACAGCTCGTTCTAAACCTTTAAGGGAAAACAAAAGAAGACTAAGGAACAAGTTGACTGAAAATCTAACGCAAGATATGGCCAAAAGATAGAGACTTTGACTGGTTCAAGAATGTCCTGAGAAGTATGAACTTCTATCAGGAAAGAGACAAAATTTCTCTTTGTTAAAAAGCACTTCCAAGACACAGAGACACAAACTGTTGCATCAACAACTTGCATATGTACGTGGGTTGTCTACTGGGCATAATGCATATGTATGCAGACTGACCCAAAATAGGGCACATACACCACTGAGAATTTTTCAAAAATATAAAGATAAGGCAGACTTATAGGGTAGGGAAAGCTGGTATGCACCTTGCAGGTGACTAGAAACCCTTAAAAGCCTTAGTAAACTTGACTGAAACTCAAAGGGAAAACAAAAAACCAATCAACAACCCAAAAGCCTCCCTAAAAACCCTAGAGAGACTCCCTAGTATAGTTTTCAATTCTGCTAGCGGGAAAACCCCCCTATAACTATACCAGGGTTTACGATATAGACAGAGAAAATGACCTCCTAAAAGTCAATCTAGTTTCTACACTACCCCAAACATACAAAAAAAATTGAACATAAAGTAGTAGAAGAGAATATCAACAACTGTACCTTTTATCCAACATCTATTGATGGTCTCCTCAAGCTCTGTAGCTCCAAAGACTATAAGTATCCTCCCAAAGCTGACCAGCATCCAAGACTAGGAAAACAAGGGTACAAGCATGCTATTTATATTCATAAATTAGGGTTAGATGTCACATGGTATGTGTAAATCAAAGAAAATATATAAAACAACATCATTTGGGACAGGGAAAAGAGATTCTTTTATTCATTAAACAAAAACTGAAACTTACAATACTTGCTAGCCACCGTTCCACGAACCTGGTCCGGGCTCCTCTTTACAATGCTCCAAGTGCTCCTTCAATAAGCCTCTTCTTACAATATAATAATCACATCAAAGAAAGGGAATGGATTGAATGGAAGAAAAGGGGTTGAAGAGGGAATGTTGAGGCAGTAACTCACAAAAGGTTGCAAATGCTTGGGTAAGGAAGGGAAGTGAAATTGGGCAGAGTTTCACTATTCTAATTCTTGGTTCTGAAATAATACCCCAATACCTCCTTTTATATGACAAAAGGATGGTTATTTGGTTGGGGGATGGGCTATAGTATGTGAATTGGTTGGGAAACCTGCAATAGCCCGTAAATTCCACCGAATTCCTCACACATTTTTATTTTTTGCAACTTTTAGACGTATACGTGGGCTATTTATTGTGCAACAAGAATATGAACGTGGCTTGTCTAGCATGCAACAAGCGTATGTACATGGGAAGTAGTGCAACATGGGGTATACATGCTCTAAAAATTGGTTTCTTAAGTAGAGCTCCTCAACAATGATTTGTAAAATTATGCAAGCAAGAAGGCCAATGCCATGTATGCATGAGTAGAGAATTTTAGGGTTATAACACCCACCTTAATCCTTCCTCTTGAAAACTTATGACCCAAATACTCTACTTCTTTTTTCCCAAAAAAACATTTGGATCTTTTTACATGGAATTGATTGTTATCAAGAATTTGTATGACTTGATCCACCTATTTAATGTGGCCTTCCCATAATTTTCTATAGATAAGTATATCATCAATGAAAACCACCACAAAATTTCTAAGATGGGGTGAAAAGTTTTTGTTCATAAGGCTTTGAAAAGTCAAAGGAGAAATATTCAACCCAAAAGTCATGACCAATAAGTCATCGTGCCCATCATGAGTTCTAAAATGATGTTTGGGAATGCCATCTTTTCTTAAATTGATCTGGTGGTATCATGATTTAAGATCTAGATTTATAAAATAAGTCACTACATGAATCTCTTGTAACAACTCATAAATATTTTGAATAAGGAATTTATCATTTATGGTAATTTTGTTTAGATATCTATAATCAAGACACATCCTCCAAGAATTATCTTTTTTCCTAACCATCACTGTTGGAGCTGAAAATCAACTCCTGCTTGGTTGAATAATACCTTAATCCAACATGTATTTTACTATTTTCTCAATCCCCCCCTTTTGTTGATGAGTATATCTATAAGGAATTTTATTAGGAGTATTTTCCAGTATTAGTTTGATTTGATGTTCATGACATCTAGAAGAAGGTATAACTTTAGGAATTTCTTGGAAGGCCCTACAATGCTTTTCCAATGTGCATCTTATTTCCTCTAGAATATTTTCATCTTCTTGATAAACTTCCATAGAATAATGTTTAACCACAAATCCCTTTCTACCCTTTTTTATGAGATTTTCCATTCTACAAGAAACGATGACTTGAGAGGGTCCATATTTTAACCCTTTCAGTTCATATTGAATTTCCTCCAATTCAAATCTCATGAATAATTTGTTATAATGTGTAGAAATTATGCCTAATATTCTCAACCATTATATCCGTAGAACAACATATACACCTCCAATGGTAATGACATACATTTGGATTTCCAAATTATATTCTCCCATATTTAGTTTAATGTTTTATCATTTTCCCACACAATCAATACTCCCACCATTAACAACCAAAACATGAAAATTTGTCACTGGATATAAAAAACAATTGAGGTGATCTGCTAATTGTTTATCAATGAAGTTATGGGTACTACCTGAGTTGATGAGCACTATAACCTTTTTCTTCTTGATTTAACCTACGATATTCAGGTTCTAAGGTGGTGACAAACCTACCAATGCATGAACAAATATTTCACAATTCTCTAAATCAATTTGTGCACAATTTATTCTTCTATTTCGTGCTCTTTTAAGTTGATAATTTCTTCCTAATTTCTTTGTGTAGATGAATCCATTTCATCTTCATCATTATTTTCCAAGGTGAACAATTTTGTTTCTTGACATTTATGCCCTTTTGACCATTTGTTGTTACAACCAAAGAATAATCCTTTTTCTATTCTTTCCTATATTTTCTTCTTTGATATTCGACTAGGTTGAAGTATAGTTGTCTTATGAACCCCAAAACAGTATCTTATTCCTATGTATGCTCCAATGCTATACTTGTGTGTAGCCTTATTCTTATCTTGAATAAGATGAATAAATTGCATAACTTCCATAATATTTTTAGGATTTTTTTAGGAAAAACTTATGTTTAATGTCTTCTTTTAATCCATCCATGTAAGCTTCCAACAATTGTTCATCACTTATGTCATCCACCCTTGTGGAAAATTCTTGAAATTTTGAATTATAATCTCCATTATCACCTAAGTGCTTGATTCTTGTTAATTAATTGAAGTAGTTTTGTTCCCAAAATTTCCCATATTGTGCTTCTAAGTCTCTTGTAAATAAACACCAAGTATAATGATAAGAAGGGGGATTCTTTTTAACTACCAATTGATACCATTGATACGGTTTTAAAAGCCTCATGGGTGCTTCCTTTTAAAAACCTTTGTTCTATCAAACTTCATTAATTCAAACTTGGGATGGTTCACTCCTTTTGGAGACCATCCACAAGTAACTCCATTATTGGATTTAAATCTCCCTGGAAAATCATTATTATTAGAAAGTTGTTGAACCCAAATGCTACCTTTATTTTCATGAGTCCCTTCAGACACCTTAGAAATTTTAGGGAACCTACCATTTAAGAATTCCATAACCTTTTGTTCTATTTGTTCCAAATTTCCATCTATTTTCTGTTCCAACTATTCCATCGTTCTTTTCATATGTTTCTTATTTTCATCCATATTCCTTTTCATTAGTTCCTTATTTACATCCATCTTTCTTTCCATTTTTGTTTGAGTATTAATCAAAAAAACTTTTCCATTGACCTATCATTTAATTCATCGATTTGGTTGTTCAATGTGGACATTTGGTTTTGTGTCTCCCCATTTTCTTCATGAGTCATGGAGGAGCTTTCTAGAGGCTTAGTTTTTGAAGTAATTTTTGGATCTTTCTTTGGAGCCATGGAAAAAATTTACTGGGTCCTAAGGACAAGGGAGTGTCAGGTTATATATCTCTCTAATATACATGTGGAGTCTAAAAATAGTACTCAACCCAATATCTTAGGTTACTAACTAAGGAGTCTCAACCGTGTCCTTAGTCGTGCTACCTGACTACCCAGGTACTAGAGAGTGGTCTCCCAGAGTGTTTCTCTTAGTGTACTATAGCACCAAGGCGGTCAAATAGCTCATCTAAGGCGGGTTTCAAGTATACCTAGGGGACTTCCTATATACCCAAAGGTACATGGAAGTGAGATTCCATCTATAGGTATGGTATAATATGGTACTACTCGAAGGGGTACCAATAAGGGTTATAGGGGTTTCCATCCAGGTGAAACAATGTGTTTCAAACCACATGAAACCATGTGTATTCATTGCATGTATTCTTCCCCAACCATTTTTTTACCTGCTTAATGACGAATCTTGTGTTATTTAAAGACGTTGAAACACATCTCTAAAAAAATATAAAAAATGAGCTTGTTAACCATAGAAAAAGATCTTAAAATCACCAAGAAATAACTTGTGCAAAACTCCTAACTTCCACAAGAAATATATCATAAAATATAATGATTCAAAATATTAAAATTGTTTCACATGTACTTCATTGTGTCAACTCAGGTTTCTGAAAATTTCAGAGCCTGAAACTTCACATGAAAAAACATTATAGTGGAAATGTCAAGAGAAATGATTTTAGGATTAGTCATAAACCTTGTCTTCCATGGACTATATATTTCAAAGTATATCAAAATAGAAACTAAAATTTTGACAAGATGTGCTATGACATTTATCCTTAGTCTCCACAAAATTTCACTATCTTAAACTTCTCAGAAAAAAAAATAATTATAGCAAAAATTACAAGATGACTCATTTAAAATTGATTTTAGGATGAGTAAAAAAACCTATCTTCCAGAGGCTATATCTCAAAAATTATAACAAACAAGAAATTTAAATTGTTACAAGAAGTACGGTGATATGTCTACTGAGTAACCACCTGATCCGTATTTATGAGAAGAATGAAATGAAACCTCAGATTTATGAAATTAACATAGATACATAGTGAAAAATAACAAAGATACAATAAAACTTGACTTCTATTAAATAAGAAATATGCTAAAAACTGTAAAATGCAGATTGAAAACAATCTTTCTAGAATGGTGGTAGTTTATCTTTGAGAAAAGATGTGATAGCTACGCTCATTCGCAAGAAGATGAGTACCATGAGGCTCTGAAGGAATTTTTAGAATAAATATGAATTCCAAAACCATAGACATCCAAAATCTTAACCCTGGGAGATGAAGTGCCAAAAGTCATGTGGGCCCCGTTGGGGTAAGTTAGTACATTAACTTCCTGGGGTCATAAATTTTTCATACGATATTTGTTTAGGGTGCACAATAGCTCTTTGGAAAGGTATTGATGAGGAGATTCATTTAGGGGGATCAATCAAATCCTTTGGCTATTATTGAGGTGAATGATCGTGAAAAAATGTCGTTTAGGCCCTCAAAATGGCCTCGAAACTTTGGGAACTGAAAACTGCTAAAAATTGTAAGTTGCAAAAATTATTGTTTTGAGCTAGTTGGGAAACGTGGATGGGCACTGATATCCTCCTAGATCACCACCAAATTTAGTTTTCTAAAATTTCCAATAAAAAAGGTTATAGAAACAATTCCAAGATGGCTCCCTTGAAGTAGAAAAACCCTAGGATCAATGCTCTTGATACAAAATGTTATAATCCAATGCCTTAAAATCATAAAAAAGTTAATGAATACAATCCACTTCAAGGGGGGAATTTTCGTTTACAATATATCCAATTCAGAAGACAAGATGGGATTCTTATACAAATGATTCTCCTTTAATATAAATAGGAGATAAAGTGAGCATGATGTTACCTGCCACTAAGCTGACCTAATCATAACTAATAAAATAATAATAAATTAGTGTTAGGAAATTAACATAGGGTCTTACAGGCCTTAACATAAATAATTTAAACATTTTGGTGACTCTAAGATCATTGTGAGGTAAGTAAAAAATTATATGTACATTGTAATTCACCTCATTTGAAAGGTTACTAAGAAGAGGCACAAAATCTGATTTCTAAATTTAAATTTTTTAATATTAATTCCATTCCTCATAAGGGAGCACATATGTTTATTCTTTAGTTGATGTTTATTCTCATTTATTTTCATTATATGTTTTAGTTACTAACATTTTTTTTATTAAACTTGTGTCCAGGCCTCTAGTCTATAAGAGAACAATGTGATCCAAGGGGTTTTTAATGAATATCAATAAATTAAGAAATTTTCACTAATGAAGGCACATTCAATACAATGAAAGCAAGTTTTTTTGGATGTTTTTGTAGAGGGGATTCTCCCTATTTTTATTTCATCATAGTGTTGGCTATTACTCTTTCTTTCTACTTCTTGAGCTAACCCAGGTTTAGATCTGAACAAGTTTCCAACAAAACCCTCTAAAATTATTGGTCCTCCTGGTAAACCAGAAGGAAACACAACACACAGAATGTACTGTGCAGTCTCACCCATGATAGTTCTATGGCTGACTACAAATATAAAGTTCTCGCAGTCTGGGAAAGAGTGGGGATATGGGAGTATACTTGATCTTCTTCATAGCTTACAATGATTAATCAATCTATTATTCTAAGATCCATTCATCTGTTAAGCCTATGCATGCATTCTAACAGATATAGATAACCACATATGTATAAATCAATCATTTACTGGAATTAAAAAAACATTCAATCATCACACAATACACAAGTTTTACTGTGATTCATCCCCTCCCTGGCTACGTCGACAAAGATATGGCTTCTTAGGCTCTTTATTATGTTTGTTGCAATAAATGGCGTTGTGCATACTACAATTCTAATCATAATATCATGAGGAAAGGTTCCACAACCTCTGTGAGGCAAAATAGATCACACCAGGATCCTCATCCTATGATATAACCCTCAAGATATAACTACCTGACTCTTCTACATCTCAACAACTTACAAAAAGGTATCATGACAGTTTCTTACAATTCATAATTAACTTGGAACCCACTTCCTACCAACAAAAACCATACAAAACCCCCGATCTAGACCTCCTAGGTGCTTATATATACTATTTTACAGTCTTATTAGCCGTTACATTCCAAAACCCTAACCCTAACATGGTTAGGTCTTACTACCTCCATGCCTTGCATGCTTTCCTCCTTTACATGCAGATTTTCCTTACACGTGCTAGTTTTCCTTCCAACTGCATTTTTCTAAATTAAACTTTACTTTCCAAAAATGGACTTTTCCTCAAAATCGGCCCGTGCCCAACAGGCCCCCAACACGGACATGTGGCTCATCCCGAGCCACCTACATTTTGTTTGTTGTGTTTCCTTCTAGTTTACCATGACGACCGATAGTCTTAGAGGGTTTTGTTGGAAACCTGTTCAGATTTGAACCTAGGTCAACCCAAGAAGTAGAAAGAAAGAGTAATAGCCAACACTATGATGAAATAAAAATAGGGAGAATAACCTCTACAAAAACATCCAAAAAAACTTATTTTCATTGTAAACATAGTTACCGACTTAACGAGAACCATGACCTCAAAATGAGAACTCTAGCCCTTAAAACCCATATTTTTGCGTAAAAAACATGAAAATCAACCCCCAAATCAAAAAGTGGTGCTACCGGTAGCACCATTTTTTTAAACGTGGTCAAAATTACAACATTTTTTGAACATGGCCTTTGAAACTCAGAGAGTAGCTCAAAAAAACCTTAAAATCAACACCTAAATCAAAAAGTGATGCTACGTAAAAAAATTATTTTTTCTTAAATGTGAAAATCATAGTTATTTGCAACCTAATTGAAATTGTGATATTGACAAAAAAACCCTATGTAAATAAACAACCCAAAATTGGACTCCAAATCATCCTTTGAAAATTTATTTACAAATTCTATTTTTTATTTTTTTAATTTACATTTAAAAAAAAATAAGTAGAAAAAACAAAATCTTCACAAATATATATTTTTTTAAATGACAAAAAAACACATTAAAAAAATTATATTATAAATTCAATTAAAAAAATAAAAATAAAAAGATTAAAAAAACAATGTGAAAAAGAAAAATAACTAAATAAATAAATAAAAATTCCTAAAAACAATAATTTAAAAAATAATTATATATATTTTTTTACAAAAGAATGATTAAAAAAACCTTAAAAAAAAAAACTTTAAAAAGGTAAAAAAAAAATAATAAAATTCAAAAACAAATATCTAAAATAAAAAATAATAAAAAATCTTGAATTAAAAGTTTAAAATTAAAATAAAACACAAAAAGTTCAAAAATATATATTTTAAAAACAATATTTAAACGAAAACGAAACAATTTTAATAAAATCAGTAACTAAATAATAAAAAGAAAATTTTAAAACCAATTTTAAGATAAACTTCGAAGCATATTTAAAAAAAAAAAAGAAAATTAAAAGCAATTTTACAATTAAAAAACTATCAATTTTAATTGAAACTAAAGTAAAAAAATAGAAAAAACAAATATAAACAAATTTAATAACATTTGAAACAAAATTTTGCAATTGAAATAACATAAAATTTTAATTAAAATTAAAACAAAAAAAAAAATTACAAACCTACATATTATTGGGGTGTCATGGGGGGCGATTCTCAGCATCACCCCAGCCCCAGGGGCTAAGAACTAGTCCCATGGGGCCAAGGCTTAGCCTGTGGGGGCTGGGGTGATGCCGAGTATCACTCCATCCCCCATGGGATAAACCCTGGTCCCACGGGGCTAAGGCTTATCCCGTAGGGGCTGGGGCGATTCCCAGCATCACCCCAGCTCCCACGGGCCAAGTCTTGGCCCTGTGGGACTAGGGCCTAGCCACTGGGGGTTGGGGTGATGCCCGAAATCACCCCCCATGAAACCCATGTTGGTTGAGCGCCGTGGGTGTTGTGGGGGTGATGTTGGGCATCTCCCCAGCCCCCGGTGGCTAAGCCTTATCCCTGTGGGACCAAGGTTTAGCCCTTGGGGGCTTGGGTGATGCCCGACATCACCCCAGCCCCCAGGGGCTAAACCTTGGTCCCATGGGGCTAAGACTTGGCCCCTGGGGGGTGAGGTGATGCCCGACATCAACCCCCATGGCCTCCCATCACGAGTGCATATGTTTTTTTTCATTTGTTTGTTTTTTCATAAAATTTTACATATTTTTAAGTTTTTTAATAAAAAAATTATATTTTTTTGTAATTTTATGTTTTTTTTTTAAGTTTTTATTTATTTATTTTTTTCTAATTTTGTATTAAATTTTGCACTTTTAGTGTGTTAATTTGTTTTTTTTAATATATATTCTTAATTGTTCTTTGTGTTTTTTAATCTTTTCTAAAGTTTTTAGGCCATAAATTTAGTTTTTTACCTTTTTTTTTGTTTTTTTTTGTTTTTTTCTAGATTTAACATAGTTTATATATTTGTTTTGTTTTTT
>JASDQU010101015.1:106992-119168 GCA_032191745.1 Picea mariana
AGGCTTGAAAATTTTCTTGTTATTTTATGATTCTTTCTAGATTATTCTTTAATGTGTTGCTGATAACTTAACATTCATATATATAAAATGATCAATCACACAGAATACACAGAGACACTGATTTTCCTGAGGAAACCCATAAACGGTGAAAACATCTTCTTCTTAGGATGTCAATCAATCTCCAACTTTCATGTATATCACAGTCTTTGAGCTCCAACTCAAATATGAGGGTACAAGCTTTGATAGCAAGATACAACACACAGAGAGCACCAACTCTCAAATTTCTCTAGCCCCAACTAGATGGAAGCACCAACTCCCAGGTTTCTCTAGTACCCACTAGATGGAAGCACCAACTCCCAGAATATCTTCTAGAACCAACTAGAATTTAGAGGACTGAAATACTCCCTAGCACCACCATACCACCCTGATTGAATCTTACAATATTTTACTTACTTTCTTTGTCTCTGATATGGTCTATTACAGCTCCATGTCTCCTCTGCTTTCTTCAACTTCTATGCTCTGCTCTTCTTCCTTCTGCCCTCAACACCAGCTCATGTTCAACTTATATTCTTCCTTTTATTCTTTGTGCTTCCTTTGCATTCTCTTCACTGCACCACAGATCTCCCCTCAGGTTATGCACTCTGCCTCCTCCTACCCACATGCATCACTATGAAAAAAAAAACACTCTTTTCTCTATTATACACATCTTTCTCACACCTAGTTCTCTGCCAGATCATCATCACAACTCTTCATCTTCTCTGGTGGTTATTCTGAATCTTTTCATCATCAGTGGCCATTATCCAAAGATTTCTTGGCTTCTATGGAAGTCGCAACTCTTCGTCTTCTCTAGCAGTTACATCCAGTCATTTTTCGATTTTTTGGATTCTAAGCCCCTTCCTTCACGTGACCATCAAAAGTTACCATACACCTAACCAATAGGTGCTTCGTGACTCATGACTTTGGGAATCTTGGTATGAGACATCTCAATTCTCCCAACTCCCGATATCCGAAGTGGAGAATAGTGATGTGCTAGCTCCTCCCTTAACCTTCACTGATGTGACCATGGCTGTGACCACAAGCTTGACTTCCGAGTGCCTCGCGATCTCGATCTACCGAGTGCTAGCTCCTTCTTTTGATATGAACTTGGGCAATGATCTCACGTGACCACATGATTGTGGGTGTGACCAAAGGCGATTCGAGGGAAACTTGTTTTTCGCCTTGCAATTCATTACATAGCTCCACGTATGCCTTTGGCGATACTGTGGTTTTGATTGCGGCCCACTCAAGAAAAATTAAGACTCGAGCATGCTCTGGCCCCGTAATTGAGCATTATTGTTGATCTCCAATCCCTTTGCGATGCTAATCAATCAATGGATTCTATCTTTCTTCCTTTCCTCCTTGCACGTGATATCCTCGATCTCCATGATTCGTCAACACGTAGCTTCCTTCCAAATCAATGACTACGATTGATTTCGTGATCCCGGATTTTGGAGTTTCAACTCTCAAACCCTTATTTCCTCCATACGTCAATATTCTAAAGTTAACAATCCACTGACATGTGTCCCTCTTAGATTAATGGTCGGGATATCCTTTGGGTCTCTGGACTTCGGATATTTCAAATCTCAACTTCTCGTTTCTTCTGACTGGATATCTTCGGAAATGGAAGATCTATTGACATGTTTCCTCTTTAATCCAACAACTATCCTCCGCTCTGGGACTTCACCCTTTGACATTCTCAGATTTCAGTTTCTCCTCACTCAGCTTCCCTCTAAGCGTTTTACCTGGAGCTTGTGATCTAGTGACACCTATCCTCTCGTATATCAATGACTCCCAGTTGCTTCGATTTTTCGAGCTTTGGAGATTTCAAAACTTTCTTCTTCACATTTTCCTAGATTATTTATGCCCAAATGCATAATATTCTAACATGTACCCCTCCTAGCGATCAACGACCAGGGTCTTCTTCAGGTCTTCAGTGTTCCAGATTTCGAGACTTTTGTCATTTGTTGGTGGTAAAAATACCAAAGCAAATCTCCCGGAGTGACGTAACATTACACACGTCATTTGTTGACTTGGCACGGGCCGAGTGGTTATAACGTGTCACTCGCTGACATGGTCTGCCACATGTCCTTGCTGATGTGGTTTGCCACATATCCTTGCTGAAGTGGTCTACCACATGTCCTTGCTGAAGTGGTCTTCCACATGTCCTTGAATCAGACGGTTGAGGCTTACTTCGGGTGTTTACTTGGAGTCCACATATTTACGCCACATCTCTTCTGGATCAGATGACCCAGATCCACTTTAGATGATCCGGCGCTTGAGATTTAATCTGGACAATATGATGACTAAGATCTATTTTGTATGATCAGATGATCAAGATTTACTTTGGCTCTCCGACTCTTTGGGCTTCAGGGATCTCAAATCTCAAACTGAAACTCTCGAAGTGATTTCTTCGGAGCATAACCTCCTCACATATTTAGATCTGAAATGAATGTTGTTCATTGATCAATATCTTAGATCAATGACTTGATCTGTCTGCGATGCATCTTTGCCTTGGATTAAATCCAACCACTCTTCATCTTTTCTTATCCTATCCTTCCATTTGTTTCGATCCGATGGCTGACGGAAATTTGGGTGATCGAATTCTCAATCATTTTTCCCCACTTATCTTATCCTTCCATTAATTCAATCTGATGGTTATTGGTCCTCTGGATTAGTGGTTCAACGACCATTGTCACTCTTCCTCCTGAGCTTCTAATCTCTCCGAATTATAAGGTTTTCTAAGTGTTCACGGGTCTCAACCTTTGTTCCTCCTACAGGTCCGTCTCTTGGACCTCATATTCACTTCTGGAAACTTCTATATCTTCTGAGCTTTCTTGTCTTCTGCTCTCTCGAGGTTTGGTTTGTTTCTATTCTTTCCATCAACGATAAGCACATTCTTCCTGTAAACATGCCAAAAAGTGCAAGAAGTTCATGACAGAGTCTTGAAACCTCTGTGAGCCAATGCAAGGAGTGTGTATCTGAACTCTTTCAAGTCAGAGAAGAACGTTCCAAGAGGGCACACCAAAATAGTTTGCAAAATCAGAAGGAGCCTCAAGGTTATTGAATACATTAGAGGAAAATATGTGCAGGAGAAATCACAATAGACAAAGTTGTTGAGTACTCTTTGGAAGCTCTGCTAGGTGGGCATTGAGCAAGTGCAAGGTGTGCACAAGTGAAATCTGTTTCAAGTTCCGAGAAGAGTAGTGTCAAGGAAAGGACACCTAGAGAGTTGCTAAATACTCTGTAAGATATGAAAGTGTGCATTGAGCGAATGCAAAGAGTGCATTAGTGACCATGAGAAAGACTAGGAGTCTGGAGGAAAACTTGTGCAGGGAGTGCACCAGGCCAACACTTAGATGAAGTGTTGAAGGAAGCCATCTGAAGTCTCAGTTAAGCACAAGGAGTGTGCATAGGAGCGAATTGGTTTCAAGTTCGAAAGCTCAGAAGGGATAGAGTTCCCAAAACTAAGTTGAGACTCAGAGGTCGGGCTTGCAGGAGAAATCTAAAGGGTCACAGACCTTTGAAAACTTACAAATTTTCCCAAGTTCGGGAGAACAAAGAATCTCAGGAGGAAGAGAGGCAACTGTCATTAGATTAACTGCAAGGAGGAGATCTGGACCATTGAAATTCACATCCAGACACCCAAAGGAGTGCGCAGAGTAGAAGAACAGATCCCATCCATCAGATCTTGATGCATGAATTAACAATCATGTGATCCAGGTGAGTATCACGGGGTCTAATCCATTTTCATTTCACAAGAGAGCGGGCTCGCGAAGTCCCGAAGTCCTAAAGTGAATTGGGACCGTCCATCGTTAGGAGATAGATGGTGACAGATTTGAGACTCTGGAGTGGAAGTACTTTGGGATTTCTCGGAAAAGCAGAGGGTGAAATCCTCGAAGTTCCAAAGCTAGTCAGAACCATCCATCATCCAGAGGGACAGGTGGAATTAGATTATCAGCTTCGGGGGTGAACCAAAACCTTACAAAGCCCGAATTGGCGAAGCAAATCCTGGCCGTCCATCGAAACAGGACACGTGGCATTTAAAAAAGTGCTTCATTGGTTCACGGTTAGAGAGAAACATAGGTAAAAGGAGTGAAAACTTCCAAATCCCAAAGCTGCAAAGTGAATCTGGACCATTGGTCCAAAGGAGGGTACGTGGTAGTGTATCATTTAATCCAAAGTAGAAGCACTCCGGGAGAACCTAGGTGAGTAGAGTGCAAAATCGCCGAAGCTCTGAAGGTGGAGAAGATCCTGGTCATTGATTGTTAGGAGGCACATGTCATCATATCGTACAGTCCAGAGAAGCAACACTCTGGAAGATTCAGCGTGTGGGGTTTGAAGAACTCCCTAACTCCTGAAGTGCAGAGCACCAGAGTTCATCAGAACTGTCCATCAAACTAGGATGCATGGCAAGCAAAGACTTACTTCGGAGAAAATCCATTTTGGAGGAAGCTGAAGAGAGAAAGCACGAGAACTCTCGAAGCACGGAGTGCCATAGTTCATCAGGTCCGTCCATTGAGACAAGAGAGCATGTACCATTAAATTGCAAAGGGGAAACATGCAGGACAGAGGTACACTCCATTAGGAAGCAGCTTCGAAGATTTGTGGTGGAAGAAGACATTGGAAATCCCGAAGCACGGAGTCCCGAAGTGAAACAAAACCGTTGATGATTTGTGGACACATGGAATAAGAATGCGTAGTCCAAAGACTTGGCACTCTAAAATAATTTGCAAGTAGTGAAGAGAAAACACCCAGATATGGAGCTCTGAAGCACCCTTTGAGTAGGCGCATGGTCCTATCCCGAGGTTACATGAAGAGAGGGGCCTAAAAATAGGATCTAGCACCCACCAACTTGAAATTGTCAAGAGCGCCAGAGAAAGGGCCTGTGAGTTTCATAAAACCTACGCCTTAGAAGAAAATAGGTCTGTGTATGTTGTCTCGGGTTTCAGCAGGGGATTGAAGAGATGATTCGAATCAGTAAATTGAATGATCCTAAACCTGGAGGTCGAACAACCCTGGGAGAGAAGGGGGGTTTGTGTTAGGTGGTATCAGAGCCAAAGTTTGTCTGCATATCACAGGCAAAGGTGAGGAGCTGAAAGGAGATAATCTAACAACATCAAGCAGTGTCAGAAGCTTCATTTTTGCCTGTAGACAAGAGGTGAAAGAGGAAACAAAGTGTGATGCTCTGTAAAGATTGTTGCAAGGTGTGTAGAAAATGGTAGACAACCAGGAGGGATGAAGGTAGAAAATATGGCTACTGAAGGCCATAGGTGTGGTCAAGGAGTAGAGTGCAAGAAGAAAATTAAAGAAAAAATTGACAAGGATCTCAGTAAGATAAGAGAAAGAATGGAGTAGCTGACATTGAAGATGCAATAGGAAGAAAAGGTATATTGGACATATGAATGGCCTTTGAAGAGGAAAGAGAAGTGGCTTGTACAGAATTTGTTAGCCATAATGCAACAATAAGTAGTGAGGAAGTGTCCGAGGCATGATAAAAACCTCAGTGACACAGAAAAAGAGATGGTGTACATCTATGAACCAGAATTTGGAAGAACCCTCAGTGATGAGGAAGGGAGATCAATTAAAGCTCTCCTAAACTGCCAGGAGGGAAAAGATGAATTTTCAAATTGCTAGGTGGGAAATGAGATGAGATCAATTGAGGATCTCATAGAATGTCAAGAGGGAAGCAATGGAAATTCATATTTCTAGATGGGCAATGAGATGAGATTAGTTGATCTCATAGACTGCGTTGTCATAGGGGCAGACCTAGGGTTCAATGCTTAACAACGCACCAACAAAACCCCGACTACCGACCCTTTCAAAAACACCTACGAAGCAGGTGAAGTCTCACCCGAGGTAGAAGAAGGGGGCATTACATGACACATGTGTCTGTAACTGGGTTGGGACACAGATATGTGATAATATCACTTCACAGAATATTCTGTTAATGCTTAGGAAATGAACATGTATTAGTTTATTAACCCTATTAACACCACATAGTATAATCAAAGATAGATCAATGCAGTAACAACAAATGATTATATATCTTGAGAATTTATCACTTAGCACTATGAGTTAGATCTAGCATTCATTTACCCTTTAACATAAGCAAAGTATATTAAGCAACAACATACATATTCATTACACATCATAATCTAAGTAGTAATCAAAACATAACATAGATATCACTGGACAAACCAAACCATGAGACACCAGATATATGTGGTTCAACCCAGGGTGGGGCTACATCCACAAACTGCTTTTCCTCTTTATTATTCACCAAGATATTACATTCACTCACTCATGTGCACTAAGCAACAAAGTTGAACTTTGCACAAGACAAGAGATATGTGCACTAAGCCCTAGATCCTCCTTCTTTTCCTTCCAAAAATAGGTCAAATGTACAAAGCCACAATCTCTATCACAACATTCAACATCTTCTACAAAATCACAGTCGAGCAAAAATCCCCAACCACATACATTCCCTTGCACAAAGCACTTTCATTTCACATAAAACTACATGAACTGCCTTCTTTCTCAACTCCTTCTGGGCGCTCGTTCTTCGACTAATGTGTTGAAGTCCAAAAGTGGGCCAAAAATGACCGAAGTTTCCCCAAAACTTGGTCGAGGTTCAATAGTCCCTCAACACTCACATGTGACTCGTCCCGAGTCACTAAGGTCTGGACAATACTGCCTCAAAAGCCTCGATCTTAACTCGAGCTGCCTTGACTTGCTACCTCGTCTAATCCTCTTGCTAAATGATCTCCTGGACTGTCTACTCTATAACAAGCCCTTCCAGGCGTTGTTATACTACTGGAACTACTTGGTATAGTTGTGAACCCTAACCATCGATATCCTCAAACACCTTGCAAGATTCATCCTGCATAGGTTGTAACTTCCGCGTTACTTCCATTAGCTTACCCTGGAGGGCAGTGATTTGCTGCTGTACTATGCACTGCTCTTGGGATCTCTTCATCCTTTCTACTACTGTGATTAGCCTCATCTATGCCTGCAATGAAACTTCGTTTTGTTGCGCCTCCTGTAACTGAACCTATAGTTTCTTTAACTCTGTATCCTCGGCAAGGCATTCATATGTCTAGGCACTCCTATCACTTAGCTATTTACATACCGAGTCAAGGGATTTGATACTTTCTACTATGTTCTTGGAAGACTCCTCCCTTTGGTCACGCACCCCCTATGGAGTTCTTGATACTGTTTGGGCCTCCAGTTCAGTTATCCTAGCCTGAAGCTACTAGAGGGTCTCTGTGAGCTTCACTAATTGAGTTTCAATAGGCTCCTACCCCTCCTGTACCAAGATTGGGATGAAGAAAATGCTTTACTTACTACTTCTTTGAATATAGCATGTTCTGTGAGAAGCTTCTCTTTTTCCTTCTGTAGTTGGGCTTCGCTAACTCTCTTTTCCTCTTGAAGCTTCGCCTGAAACTTTGCTTTCTCACTTTCGTAGGTAGCTACACTGTCCTATGCTGCTCGTAACTGTAGTAGGAATTCGTCTTTCTCCTTTTGCAAGGATTCTGTATCCTTCTCATTTTCTTCCCGAGCTCTCTGAAACTGAGATTATGTTGCATCTGCAAACCTTCTTAGTTGGGCTGGTTCATATCCCAATTCTGTGGTCTGTGATGAGGAAGGAGTAGATGGTGCAGTAGGCACTGCACAGACCAAGCGAGCAACCTTCTGCACTTCCTTCAACTCCCTCTCAATATTTCCATACAAATCTTCTTGTTTATCTCCATATCTTTGTAATATGTATTCAAAGGCGTCCTCCAAATCTCCAGGGACCAGAATAATTTCATCATCAGTGAGAGTGGCTTCCAACTTTGCCTTATTGCATGTGTTTTTTTTCTTGCTGAAGGTTTCTTCAGAGAAACTTTAATCTTTTGCGTTGTCACTGTCCCAATAGGGGGATCTTCAGGTGGTGTAGCTTCACCTCCTCCTTTCTCTTCTTTTCCTTCATCTCCTCCTCCATGTTCTTCTGCTTGGTGTTCTCCTCCGTGTCCTTCTGCTTCACCTTCTCCTAAAGTTTTCTCTTCATCCTCTTCGTCACTCTCTATGTCTTGGACTTCATCCTTCTTTTTCTTCTTCTTCGTCCGATAGGACTGTCTAATATGTTTGAATCATGTAACTATCAGGCTTCCTATAGTGTCAGTGTCAGATAGCTCTGCATCAACGAAAGGTATAATAAATTCTTCTAGCCATTCCTTTGTAATCTGTTCCATATCTTCATCCGTCAGCTTGTAGTAGGACTGAAATTATTTGTGGTGCTCATCTCTTCGTGTGGTGATGTAAATGAAGTGGGGATCAATGGGGAACTTCTATATGGGTCAATTCTAATGCAGGGTACATGGTGTCATACCCGGGAATGATTCAATGGTGACCTTTAACTGCAGATAGTATCTGTGAAACACGACATTAGACTGCCACTTCTTCGTCATGTCATTGGTATACCACAAAGTGGAAAACTAAGCATCTAGGGAATTTGTAGGTTCAATATCATGGAAATAATATCCTTTAGGCATCTTCCAAGACACGAACGTGATCAGGATGATCAACCAGCTGTAGTGGAACTCGTACCCTAAGTCTTGGGATTTGTGACAATACTTTTCTAGCTTGTTGATGAGGTAGTTTGCCCAGTTCATCTGCATGCCCTCCACACATTTTCCTGCAAGGTCCACCATGAACCTGGTGACCTATGTGGGGAGGTTCTTCCTCACTAGTTTTCCAGCTAAGAGTTGACAAACAAGGAACATTGTGCCATCCTCTATGGATGCTACCTTGTAACCTCGCTTCCCCTTTTCTACTTCTCCATAGGATTCTTTGATGCGATGTGCTAAGTATCGGTCTGAGTTCTTCCCTGGATAGAACTGCTATGGTTTAGGACCCTTCAAACTTAAACTTGTGATCGAGTGGATCAACACCGGATCCACAATAATTCTCCTGTCGAGCCATAGATACCCACATGATATCACGACAAAAGGAGTTTAATGCAAGTGTTAACCTCCTGGTGGCAACCAAAATTAGGAATCTTCATTACATTCAACATCGTTGACTGTGCTAACCCTTTAATCCATGGCTGTGAGATGAGGTGAGGTTTCTTCCCAGTTTTTTTCATTAAATGGTGAGGAGATAACATGGTGTAGTTCTTCCGGTCTCCTAAGTTGAAGTCATTGTTCTTCAACAACGGGATCTGGCCTAATTGATTCCCAACTATGCGAATTCCTTTTGGAATGTACACAGTGAGCATGGAGTACTCAAAATATCAAGGGATACTATCATGGTTAACATTGTTGTCCAGAGGCGGAATATACTCTGGTAGGATTGACGGGATCTGCTTCGCGTTAGCCAGATCGCTGTGGTGCTTGCTTCTCTGTTCAACTACAGGGTTGACATGGGTGGAACGACGTATGGTAGAAGGGGAAGCCCATAGTAGCCTAGTTGATGATGCCTGAATAACTTCATATACAAGTCTGTTGGCCATGAGCTTCCTAAGAAATTCCTCGATAGACTTCTCCAACTCGTTGGGTTCACCTGACATTCTATCTTTTAATAGATAGGCAAGGTAGAAAAACAGACAAGTGGGGTATTCTTTTAGATAATGATAGGCTGCATAGCTTGACACTTGGACAGTTCTTGTCTTAGCTCAGTCAATCATGGGTAGAAAAATGTGGTCCCAGCGCTATCATCGACGAGTTAGATAAGCAAGGCGGTCGTGACAAATCTTCCAACAGACATGAACTAGAGTTAATTTCTTCCATTAATGTAAATCTATCCATTACAATGTAGTCTTAATGTCCAAAATAAGTCCATAACCCTGTAAATGTGTTTCCTAACCATTCTGGAGAGTCACTCTAACGGTCGAGGTGCCTCGCTAGGGAGAAGTCCAACTTCGCTAGGGAGAAGTCCAAATCTACGTGGACCTGTGTCCTGCGAGGTTCCATTGTGTGAAGTCTTCCATATGGTTTCCTCAACTTCTTGTAGCTTTTCCAACTTAGCCTTCCTCTTATTGAGCTTCCTTCCCTTCTTTCCTGTTATATGAGTCTCTTTAACTTTTTCTGGGACCCTCTTTCCATTCTTATTCTTATATTCCCCTAGCGTAGTGGCTTTGCATTGTCGATGTACCCTCAAAGATTCTGAAGTTAATATCCCTTTTCTTAACACTTCCTGAGGGGGCACACTTCTCTCTTGGATAGATAGGTCCTCCAAGCCTTATTGCATTCTTTCAACCTTGATAGCTAATTATTTTTCTTTTTGTCCCTCCTGCATTGTTACTTTTCTCTGTTGCTTCGACTTATCCTCTCATTCTTCTATTAGTTGGTCTACTTTCCTAGCTATGAAATCCCTTAATTATTTCTTTTTCTTTTTTGTATCTTTTTCCTCTACTTTCTTTTTGATCTTATCCTTCTCAATCCAAGTATTACCTAACAAAAGTGGGAAAGGGGCATTGTCCTCAATAAACCTAATGATTTCAAATTCTTCTTTAGTCGATTTTCCATGAACAATAATAGGTACAGTAGTTACTCTTACACATAAGGTTATCATATTGCTCTTAAAAAATCCTATCCTTCCTAAAGAAGGTACCACAATAGGCTTTCCCAAAACTTTCCAAGTTTCCTCTGTCATAATATTCACTTGCGTTTCTTCATCCAAGACACAGTGTATGTCAAAGTCCTCTATTCTTGCACTTATGCGTTGTTTTTCCTTCAAGATTTCTGGTAAATTGACATCTTTATAAACATCCATCATTTCTTCTAATTGTAATAACATAGTCTAAAATTCCTCTGTAACCAAGCTAGGACACAGATTTGTGATAATATCTCTTCGCAGAATATTTTGTTAATGCTTAGGAAGTGAACATGTATTAGTTTATTAACCCTATTAACACCACATAGTATAATCAAAGATAGATCAACACAATAACAACAAATGATTATATATATTGAGCATTTATCACTTAGCACTATGAGTTAGATATAACATTCATTTACCCTTTAAGATAAGCAAAGTATATTAAGAAAAAACATACATATTCATTACACATCATAATATAAGGACTAAGCGCAACATAATAGAGATAACATTGCACAGAGAAAACCATGAGACACCATATATACGTGGTTCACCCCAGGGTGGGGCTACGTCCATAAACCGCTTCGCCTATTTATTATTCACCAATATCTTACATTTAGACACTCCTGTGCACTAAGCCACAGAGTCAAAATTTACACAAGAGATCTACGAACTAAGCTCTAGATCCTCCTTTTTTGCCTTCCAAAAATAGGTCAAATGCACAAAGACAAAATATCTATCACAATAATCAACATCTTCTACAAAATCACAGTCGAGCACAAAGCCTCGAACAAATACATTTCCTCGCACAAATCACTTCCGTTTCACACAAAACTACATAAACTGCCTTGTTTCTACAATACATTCCCCTTTATTTATACTTTACAAATCCTTACAATAAGGCCTAAACATGGGGAGAACCCATGGGCTGACATCCCATAAACCCATTACAAAACCCTAGAGGACCCCTTACTGGGTCCACATAACCCTAAAAAATAGGTGAGATCCACAATCTCAGCTCTGCCTTGGCGCTCATGCTTAGACCAACGTGTCAAAGTTCAAAAGTGGGCCAAAACTGATTTAAGTTTCCCCAAAACTTGGTCAAGGGCCAATAGAGTGCCAAG
The DNA here is from genome assembly GCA_032191745.1 of Picea mariana. Taxonomy (NCBI): domain Eukaryota; kingdom Viridiplantae; phylum Streptophyta; class Pinopsida; order Pinales; family Pinaceae; genus Picea; species Picea mariana. The sequence continues at coordinate 118,737 of JASDQU010101015.1, forward strand.
TGGGAAGAAGAGAAATCCCAAATTTCCATGTTGGAAAGGGAAGGAAAATGAGATTGTCTGAAAGTATTAGGAGCTCAGAGGAGAGGTCATATCAATAAGGAATGTTGACAGGTGATAGGGAGGTAGAAGAGAGGCATCATCTGTATGAAAATTCATGTGGGTTTGTAGACCATGTGAATGAAGATGATGAGAAGTTAAATACTTCCACCATCAAGGAGGAGGATCAGAGGTGCATTCTTATCATTGGGGGAATCAAAATATTCCTGCCAAGAAGCCAAGCAGAGGCTAGCATAAGTGTTGTAGGTGTAACAACAAAAGGAAAACCAATAGAGACTGTCATAAGGGAGGAAATGGAGTAGATACTGAAGTCTACCCACGTAGGAGAAGAAGATGAGGATTCAAAGAAATGGCTCAAAAATTTCAGCCAAGAAG
>JASDQU010101015.1:150176-182143 GCA_032191745.1 Picea mariana
TTTCAGTGAGTTTGACGAGAACCACAAGTGAAAGGTAGTCACATGATCACCTGGATCTTTGCCAGCCTTGCCCTCAAATTTTGAAATATCCGAAGGCAAATTAGTCGTCATGGGGGGCCAATGCAGATCATGAAAAATTGTGTCATTTAGTAATATTGACAAGTCTGACAAAAGTAGAGTTTCTAGAAAGGGTAGTTTTGGTTGTGAATTATTTACAGGAAAAGAGGGCCCTGGATTTTGAATAACACTAGGTTGCTAGGAAAAGTTGGATTGTTGGCTAGGGTTTTGGTAGAAACCATGGCCTTGAACAGCAAAAGGATATTGCGTCTATTGACGTGTCATCAGCTGACTTTGAAAATTGGACAACATAGCTTGCACAGGGATTTGTCCCTGCATTGTGTTCCAAGGAAATTGGAAGGGGATTCCCCCAGCTAATCCCAAGGGCATGGGTACAAAGTCTTTCCTCGGGTTCCATTGAGTATGGAAGGGTTTACCCCTGACCGATAATCCTTGTGAGGGAACTGAGCCTTGCCAATGGTTCCAAAGACCATGTGTAGAGTATACTCTAGTCGTTGCTCCTTGTGAAAGAATGGTACTTTTCACTGGGTTCGGTTGACCAAAGTAGGGGTTTTTCCCAGTCACGAAAGTGGCCAAAGAGAAACCATTGCTCCCAAATGAACCAAACAAAGAGAATGACATAGATCCCACCAGTGATGTATAAGATGAAGGTCCTAAACTGCCTCCACCAAGCAATCTATAATTAGCATTTAGCCTGATTGGCTACTAAAAAGCACCGCCGAGCGAATGGAACGGAGGTGGTATATTACCCCCACCATAAGGGATAGCATTAAAAGGGACAATAGTACCAGTGGGGTACCCTTGGAAGGGAGCATTTGATATCCCTTCTCCTAGAACCATGTTTTGTAAGGCATAATAAGTAAGAATCGATTTGGTATCAAAGTTGGGAATCCCATATGAGAAGGGAGAAACCATCGCATTCTGAGTAAACAAAATAGTGGCTGAATTTGTTAAAGGTATTAGACCACTTCCCGAAGTCATGGGAGTCAGGTCAACTGAGGTAATGACTAGAGAAGGTGGGGGAGGAGGTAGGATTCCCCCTCTAGAAGTATCTATAACGTGAGTATGGGGACTCCCAGACGAATTAGCAACATTCACTTCCATTTTCTCTCATAGAACTAGTTGGTGCTTAGAAGATGCCACCTTGCTGTTGTCGATTAAAATCGCAACGAGGAATTTTGCCTGCAAAGTATTGCTAAATGCCTATTATTTAAACTATGCTAATAATATAATACTAGTAGGTGGGACCCCCTTATAGACTGGAGGCTCAAAGATAGACATATCACACATTTTTTGTTGTTGTTTTGACACTGCTTCCACAGTCCTATATGGCTTACAATGGAGTATTGGGTTCATTTTGACATAGTGACAGGTGGATGATGCATTTTATGGGATGTTCTGCAATTCAAAGCATTATTTTTATGTTATGATTGGCATATATTTACAGTTTCTATGTGTAATCATGTCACAAAGAATCATCATTTATTACCTGACACACATAAACAAGAAATATGTTAGTAATGACATAACCAAAACAAAGAAAAGAAACTTACAGAAAAAATCCTAAAAGGAAAGGATCTATGTTTGAGTTATGTTAAGAATTATGTGCAAATGGAAATGTAAAACATGTTAGTATTAGTCCTAACTATTATATGGTTGGTTAGTGTCTATGCGATTTTCATTTGATTTGTTTTGGGTGCATATAACATGGAAATGCATATGGCATGGCATGAAAACTTGGCAAAAGTTAATGTAAATGTTTTGGGTGGTAGATTGGGCAAGGAATATTGTCCCAAATTTCAATGGTTTGGAAATTGATTACATGGTTTAAATGATATGGTGAGTGTTGGTTGTATTGTACTTTGGAATTGAATAGGATAGGAGATGGAAGTGACGTGCAGTAAATGAACGCCACTCCATACTCCCCCCATCAAGTCGTCACCCTAGTATGGTTCTTTGGTGCATTTTGGTCTATTGGTGGTTAAGCTCCGCATTTTAGGCTTGGGAGAAATTGCTCGGCCAACTTTCCCTTTTAATCTCTTGGTTACTGGTATGGTTCTTTTTCACCCTATCCATGAATTAAGCTCTGTGTATGAACAAAAAATGGCTCAGTAATTCTTGGGTTTGTGTTTTCCTGAGAATTTTAACTATGTAAATGCATGGTTTTTCTCTCTGGAATGACTGTGTAATTGTTTGAATTGCAATCAAAAGAATTGGTTCTTATTTGAGTTCTGCATTCGTTGGTTACTCTATTGGTTAAAATCATGGTGGGTCTCTGTGGAAAATAAGTGGATTGATTGTATTATCACTATGTGTTTTAATGGTGGAGGGTTTCGCTCTGTGTATTCTTGTTGGTTTCTTCCTCACATTCATGATGGTAACCCTATCCAGTCATGTTCAGACTGCCATTTGGTTGCTGTGTATTTTTCGTACCAGAGTCATGGTAATGGGATTATTCACATGGTCTTGGCATAAAAGTATCTCAATAATCAGTTTTAGGGCTGGCCATAACGTTGATATATATGTTGAATGGTGGTGGGGTGATGCCTCAGGTTATGCATCCTCACCGATGCTGTTGTCAAATGGTTCATCTCTTAAGAAAATAGACAGAGGTTATACCTATCTCTGTTCTTGGCAACTTTAACTGTTCAATGGACATTTGATTCTCCTCTGCAAACATAAAACACACTATGTGCATCGGTTTTCAACCCTACCCATCGTTGTTTCCTCTGTGGCTAAGTGTTGTGCCATTGCCTAGATTGGGAGTTCTAAGGAAACCTTGTGGTTTTCTACTATGCTTGATTCGAAGGGTCTTTGTATGTGGTTGATATGCCTCTGAGGACCTCCAGTTCTCTATTTTATTGATGAATAAGTGCCCTCTTGATTGTCCCCTTGTATTTTTTGTAACAGAGACCGATTTTAACATCCCCAACTGTTATTTCTCTTGTCGGGCATCTCTTGGTTGTCTAAGATTGATTTATCAAGTGAAGTGGTTATGAAATTTTGCATCAAGTACCTATCTCGTCTTTATATGATTAAATTGGTCAAAGGTTGTGATTGGGAATGAATAATAATATGCATTCGAGGGATGTTATCCTCTCGTATGTTTCCACTCACTATGTTTTTACAACATTGTCTTAATTGCAAAGTGTAAACACCTGTGTGTTTCACTAGGCCCGATCAGGGTTATAGAAAATTATGGAATTGGTAACTGTGTATATTTCGTTATGTTCTCTGTGCATATATTATGGAATCATCATGCATATTATGAATGGTTGCATTGACAGTGATGAAGCTCGGGTTTATGTTGACTGTGGTTCCGTTACAAGAACTTATTGGTTGATATGTTGAATAATGTATGTAATCAGGCATGTTCTGGAAGTCTGTTCGATTTGGAAGGGACATGTGCATATGTTTTAAATTGGTCAATTGTGAATTGATAGATAGGGTATGATATTTTTATAGTGATGCTTATGGGATAGAGGTGGAGCAATGTTGTTGTGTGTTTTCTTTTTATTCTTAAAAGGAAAGAAAAGAAATTAAACACAAGCATTTTCTTAACAGGATTGTTGAAGGTTGTTTCGATTATCAGTATGATTGCAGAATGTTCTAATTGAGAAGTTTTGAGGAATTTAAATGTTGAACAGTGAATAGTTTTGATACACAGTAATTATTGAATTTGTGTTGGTATTTTTTGTATTGAGTACATAGTTATGTTTATTGATTACTTGATTTGTTTTATGAATAGTATTCATTATTTCCCTACCATTCTCTCACTTTTCTGCACATTACAAGTCCCCTCACCTTCCCAGATTCACTAGTCACTCCATGTTATTAAAATTAAATTATAGTTAAATGAAAACTCTGTATTATAGAAGATGAAGGATGGCATAGGGATGAGTTACAGTTGATATGTTTTGTTATTACAATACAATTGATTTTTTGATGATTTTTTGAGCATTAATCATGATCTACCCCTGTTCATTTTAAAACTTTTCGCTCAACACAATCCCTCATATATCCCATAACCCTTATTCACCCCCTGCTCATTGACAAGTATTAAACAATTTTAATGGATGGATTGCATGAGTCTGATGTGTCACTGAGCCAAAATTTGTTTCATATTTAAAGAGATGTCATGTTTGGTTTGTTGAAGAAACTAGTTTATAATAAATAATGCATACAGGAATGAGATTCTTCAACAGAGGTAGCCATGGCCGAGGTAACAGGGGAGGAGGTAATTGGAACAGGGGCCCTAGAAGGCCAAGGTTTTCTATACATTTTGATGCTGACTCATAAGATTTGAATAAACTATTCCAAGCTGGATTTTTCAACTAGATTGGACAAGGAGTGGTCCAAACTAGGCCAAAAAGGCCTCCTTTCCAAGCCCCACATGTCCCCAGTATCCCAGTACCCCCTCATGTCTCATTACAACTTGAAGTCCCTGAAAATGACAGATGAAAAGAGATTGTCCACCCGACAGTCTCCCAACATTGTGGTTGGCCCAATTTGTCTCTACCTTCTCCTCCTCCACCAGTTAACGAGATTATACAAGCTACCCTTGCACACTCACTAGTACATTCTTCCCACTCAAGAAAGAGGTTAAACATCGAAGCCCACCATGCACCTGAAAAGGAAAAGATGTTGCTCCCCCCTCCTCTCCCTTAAATGACTCTGCCAAATCTGTTTAATCTCGCATGCATTTGAGAGATGATTTCTCTCATGTTATCAGTGAGTTCAGGCCTAAAGGCCCCACACATCCTAAGGAAAATTAAGAGAAATCAAAGGGAGACAATAGCAACAAGGGGAAAATTTCCTCCGAGAGTGGCAAATATGGTTTTTGAGTGTTTTTATTTATTGATTGTTGAGAACAGTTGACTGCTGAAGTTTTTGGACAACACACTATTTTTGTATATGTTGGATATTATAGTTTTTTGGATATGGTGTCAAATGTCATTGATATTAATTTTCAAATTATGAGAGTGATGATGGGAGCCACAAGGAGGGATGTGTTTGATTGATTAACTAGTCATGTTATGTTTGTTAAGAAACTAAAGGGAGTCACAAGGAGTTCCACCTACTAGTTATTATTTATTAAGACCCTTATTATTATTTTATTAATTGCCCCCCTAAACTAAAAGTTAGTTGAGTTTTAGTTAACTTAAATAAAAGAGGTAGTTTAACTACTTAAACTAATTCTGATTGCTTAAAGGAAAAAAGAGAAGGAGGAACAAGAGGAGAATAGAAGGAGAAAGCATACTAAGGTCTACTCTTGAGTTTTATTGAGATAATTAAGTTTTCATTCATTCTTTAATTGATTGAAAGCCTAATTCTCTTTTATGACAGTAGGTTCCCATTGTAGACAACAAGATTCAAGGCCGAATTACATCATTCATACACTTGTTTTTCAGAGGTGGTGATGTATCTTTGATAGTCTGTTTAGACTTGTTTGTTTGTGAATTAAATTTCATCACTAATAAATGATATTGTGTAGAGTCGAGTGGGAAGAAATATGTTGCAAGTTGATCCATATTTTAAAGTTCATTTTTTACTTTCTCTCAGAAGTCCTTTTGTATGGTTTTCATCGGGGACATCTAAGTTTGACTTTGGTCCAAACTTCCTTAGGGAATTTTGTAAAGAGAATGATTCTTTTGATATATTGGTATGGAATAAGTGATTTCTTTATGTCTCATCTATGTTAATAGTTGACTTGGTATTTTTACTTCTGTCTCTACATTTATTTTTGCATCTGTATATTCAAAAAATTACATAAATATTGAATTTTTCAACAATCTTTTGTTTATAAGGAAATCAGCCTAAGCCCTTGTAACCAATACTTGTGGATTAGGAAACAATTTTTTATGCCTACAAACATAGGGTGATATTCCTATCTATCTTTCTTTATCCAAGTAAGATCTAAAAATGCTTGAGTAATATCATTTCATATCTTTTCCTCAACATCTGTTTGGCGAATGTACTCGGGATATCTTCCATATCTCTCTGGTTGATTTTTATGATTGATTATCATCGGATATATCTATTTTTATGATATTGATTCTTTGACTATTTCATTCTTTAATGATTGTACCTGTTGCAATACAACCTAATATTGAACCCAGTCTTCAAGATCAGATCATCATTGATTTAAACTTGTTTAACACCATTTTAGACACCGCTAATACCCATAATGAGCTTAACCGTTCATGGGAAACAATTGAACAAAACATAAGTGCCCAAGAACGTTTGGAAGCTAGACATAGAAAACTTAGGAATCAACCATAAATTTATTTTTTCTTCATCTTTTATATTCTTTTCATGTCCTTAGACCCGTGTGTTTCTAGGAGAAGAAGAGGATTATCACCTGAAATTAATCCTATTGTTGAAACAGGAAGAAGGAACGTTGTTTTATTAACCCAACAAAGTGCTCTAAGGAGAACCTTGTTTGATTCATCAAATTCATATTTCTCTCCCTTACCTATTATCCACAAGATGACATCTAGTGGTGGATTTGGTGGCATTGGAGGTGCTTCTTCATCTCAATCTTCAGCTTCGTCAGTGATTGGTAGATTATATAGCCACCAAGTCCCTGTCCAATCTACCACAAACCCCACCAATTTCATTAAAAGGTATGGGCTTTTTCAGTTTGAAGAAGATGCTAGAACCACACCGTGGCATGTTTCCTCTCCTCTTAACCTGGCACCTGCTACTCGTCCACTTCCTAAATTCAAAGAGTGTCTCCGTAGGTTTTCAGGGAATAACACTGTCTCTACGAATGAACACTTGGTGGCATTTTGTAATTCCTATCACAACATAGGAGCCAATGACAATGATACTTGCATGCGCTTATTTGTCAATTCCCTTGAAGGGAAGTCTGCGACCAATTTCTTCGATCTCCCTCCTAATATTTTATCTACTTGGGAGGAGTTAGTCTATTGATTCAAATCCACCTATGGGAAATCCAAAAGTCCAGCCGAGCAGTTACATGAATACAATAACATCACTTATAAGGATGGTGAGACCATCAAGTCCTTCAACTTGCATTTCACCAAGCTATACAATCAAATCCCTGAACTCATTCAACCTCAGAACCAAGCCGCTTTCATGCATTATTAAAATGCATTACCTCCCCCCTATCGTCATAGGCTTGAGGAAAAATCCATTGATAATATCGGTTTTTCTCTACATACTTGCTAAGAGTATGATGAATATCTTGAAAGAACAGGTCTTCCTAAGGGATATTCAATTAAATAGACATAAATTTCTTCCCTCTTACAGCTTGTATAATACATGAATAATCCTATGATAGTGTATGAGCGAAAGGGAGATATCTCCCCTCTTACCCCTGGAGCTTCATCCTCTTCTCCACCCCCCTTTAGAAATCCAAATGAAAATAATTTTCAGCCTAAAGCTATCATGCCTCGTAGTTGGTGTAAATTTTTCAAGGAACACCATGAGGAAAGTACATTTGAGGTAAAGAAGAGTGCCAGAGATAAAATATTTGTAAAAGACCTAAAATTACCATTGTTGTTCTAGACTTTGGAGAGCCAGAAGATGTTATGCTCATCAATACTAGGAATAAATCTATGCTCACAAAAGCAAATATGATCTTCCTCGCAATTATTCTAGCCTGAGATCATCCTCACCAGCTATTATTGTTTAGGTTCCTAAGGATCCTGATAGTCAAGGAGATACCTCCCCTCTCCCCTCTTCCAAATACAATATTCTAAATCAGTTGGCCAACATCAAAGAAGATGCAACCCTTCTATATGTGGTTGCCGTCCCTGAACAAAAAAAGCATCTAAAACAATTCATGGAAGGAAAATATTATGTTGTAGTCAATCTCTCTAAAGAGATAGATGAAGAAAATTCATCTATAAATAATGTAGGTTGTTGGAATAGGGGCAAACCCAAGGTTCAATTCTACAATGACACACCAACAAAACCCTGACTATCGACCCTTTCAGCAACACCTGTGTAGCAGATGAAGTCTCACCTGAGGTAGAGGCAGGGGTGGTTGCAAGACTCAGGTGTCTGCAACCTTAGCTAGGACACATATCTGTGATAATGATACTTAATAGAGAACTTAACATTGTCATATCCTCAATATGCAGTCAATACCTACTTCGTTGATAAAACAGAGCTTCACAACATTCACACCTAGGGCTACGTCCACCAAATATTATTCTTTATTATATTCGGTCAATCGGTTGCAAGCATAGAGACTCAAAACCCTTACTCCACACAAGACATAAGATATGTGCAGCTCGCTAGATCCTTCTTCCTTGCATTCTAGCACTAAACCTTCCACAATCTTGCTACAATGACTTACACTTAGCTCTGCAAGTCTCACACAATCATGCACAAATCACTTACAAACTCTACTTGCACTTAGCATACATTCAAATCACATAGATGCACCACCACTTCTATATAGCCTAAGAATCTATTTATATATACAAAGTAGGACTAAACATCGATAAACCCATGGGCCGACATCCCATTCCCATTACATATTCCCACATCCCAAAAAAGACCCAAAAAGGGGTCGAGATCCCGCGATCTCTGCTTCGTCTTGTGCTCCTCCTTTGATAGGTTGGCGAAGTCCAAAAATAGGTCAAACTTGACTAGATATCCACAAAACACGGTCAAGGGCCAACAAGCCCCCAACACTCACCTGTGATTCATCTCGAGTCACTCTGATGTAGGAAGTTCTGCTTCGAATTATTCAATCTTGGCTCGAACGCTTCGACTTGCTGCTGTGCTATGTGCTCTTTTTCAACAAATTCTTGAATGACTTCATCATTCACAGGTCCTTCCAGGTGTTTCTCTGCTGCGGTGCTAACCTGCTCCAGATCTTCTCCCTGGCCTTCTACCTATATAAACAACTGATAGGCCTTATCTTGTACTGGTTGGAGTTTCTGAGTTATCTCCATAACTCTTCTCTCGATATTATGGATTTATTGTTGGGCGGTTCGGTGCTCTTGAGATCTCTTCATTCTCTCCATAGCTGACAAAGACTTCAGCTGTGCCTGTAGTGTTTCTACGTGTTGCTTTGCTTCCTGGAGCTGCAACTCCAGTTCTTGCAACTCTGGGTTGTCGGTAAGTTTCTCATATGTCTGGGCACTGCGATCAGTGAATTTTTTGCACTCTAAGGTAAGGGCCTTAAGTATGTCAACTATGCTACGAGAAGTAGCTTCTCACCAGTCTCTTATCTCCTGTGGAGTCTCGAGTACAGTGGGTAGCTCTAAGTCTGATATGCGCTGTTGGAGTTGGTGGATCACTTCTTCAAGTTGTGCTACTTGCTTCGTGACTCGATCCTCTTCCTTTACTTATATGAGAGTCACAGAGTGAAGTGATCTGTTGATTGTTTCCTTCACTTTGAGTTGCTTGACAAGCAACTATTCCTTGACTTTCTATAACTATTCCTTTTCTTCATCGAACTTCGCTTGGAGAGCGCTCTTTGCTTGTTGGGTAGCTTGACGTTGCTCTACAAGTACTCCCTGTACTTGTACCAAATCCTGGGTGGCTTGCGCTGTTTCCTCTTGTGCTCATTGAAGACGAGCTTCGACTGTGTCAACTATTCGGTGGAGTTGAACTGGCTCATCTCCCACTTCTGGCCCTCCCAACACAGTGAATATTGTGCAGCTGGATTGTAGGGTTTGTTGTACCCCTAAAAATTCAGTCGTGATTCGATCATACAACCCCTCTTTCTTTGCTTCTTGCTTCTCTACTATCTCCAATAAAGCATCATTCATGGCTTCTATGAGGAAGTCGAAGTCTTCAGAGGTGAGGATAGTCTGCATCTTCATCATAGTGGCCTTCAATTTCTTCCGGGAGGAAGGTTTCAGAGGTGAACCTTTCCTCTTTTTCAAGTGATCATCCTCATCACCCTGTTGCTGCTCCAGCTCTGTGTCATTCAACTTTGCATCATCACCTCCTTGCTCGGGTGAGATGGAAGTGGTATTCACAGATGTGCTGTCTAAATCATGGACCTCTTCGGTCTTCTTTGTCTTTCTCAGCCCGGGTGTATCCTGCGCAATTTTTGGACCGTCTATATAGGATATCTCTGTAGGGTCTGCTGGAATGAGAAGGTATGTCGACCAGTCCTTGGTGATCTCCTCCAAGTCCTCCTCCGTTAGCTTGTAATAGGACTGAAGTTTCTTCTTGTGCTCATCAGCGTGCACTATGATATAGATGAAATGGTAGTATGCGCTAAACTTCATCAAAGCCCTAAACCTGTGTAAAGTATTCATAGTTATGCGATGTGCGGATTGTATGGATACCTTCAACTGGTTGTAGTATGCATGAAATACAACATTGGACTTCCACTGTTTATTCATGTCTCTTGAATACCACAGTGTGCTGAACTTTGCAGCCAATGGTTCAAAGGGCTCGATGTCTGGGAAGGTCACGCCTTCCGACATCTCCCAGGCAATGAAAGCGATCAGGATCAATAGACAGCTGAAGTGGAATTCGTACCATTGATATTGGGCTTCTCTGCAATCAATTTCTAATTGGTTCACCAGGTACTGTGCCCAATTCATTTGTAGGACCTCCGTGCACTTCCCTGCGAGGTCGACTACAAAAGAAGTCACTTGGGTGGGTCGATTCTTGCGTACTAACTTCCCTACAATCATCTGATAAGTGAGGTGCACTGTGCCACTATGGATAGAAGCTACCTTGTATCCTCATGTTCCCTTCTCGACATCGCTGTAAGTGTCCTTGATCCTTTGAGTGAGAGTGCGGTCCATGGATTTTCTAGGATAGAAATCCTGTGGGTCCGGTCCTTGCATACTAAGCCTGGTGATTCGATTTATCAATGTCAGATCCACTTTTATGCGACGGTTTAACCATAGATAACCTCCATGGTAACAAGACAACAACAATTTGACACATGCATTCACCTCCTGGTGTCGTCTAAAGTGCAAAATCTCCATAACTTTCAACAGGGTGGACTGTGCGAGGTTATGGGTCCATGACTGAGGGATGATCTTCAAATTATTTCCCTTTGTTCTGGTCAGGTACTTATGCAGGGCGGGCATGTTGTAAACTTTTCGGTCGCTGAGGTTGAAGTCGCTAAACTTCAACGCTGCAATCTTATCTTGGTTTTCGCAAACTGTGTGTATCCCCTCTGGGAGGCACACAGTGGCCAAGGCGTACTCAAAATCTCTAGGTACATTGTCGTGGTTTACAACACCACTCAAAGGTGGTATATAAGTAGGTAATATGCTCAGAATCAACTTATCATTTGCAAGGTCATCCCTGTGCTTAGTTTGCTTCTCATATCATGGCTGGGATGGTCCGGCTTGAGTAGTTGACGGAGAGGCTAGCAGTCCTCCTGTGGATGATGCTTGTACACCTGTGGATAATCCTCTCTCTGACATGACTCTTTAATTCATCAAGCCGATCAAAACTTCCTCAACAACTCTTTTTGCAACACTCAACTCATCCGACATACATGCTCGGGGTTAACAATCTCAGGTTCAGGAGGGGTAGCTTAGACACAGTAACAAGAGAGAGAGAAGAAGCACGATGATCATGGTATAAACTCAACGTAGTATGTGGGCTCAAATTCTCAATTGGAAAAAGTGTTCTTGGTGTGTGGCGCGGTGGGATAAATAGGTAACTTGACAACGGGTCGCTTACAATGGGTATGAGGCCTTCATTAACTTGGTTTTGTCCGTTATGGCACCGTCTCAATGGTCAGATGGTGAGCAGGCTGGCCATAAATGGTTTTCTATCTGTTCAAAGCATTGATCTAATGGTTATAACATTCCCCAACAATTATATTGCTTCACCATGGCGAAGTGCCATGTGTCACTATTCTAATATCCCGACGAAGCTCTAATTTTGCAAATTTTCTTTCTGTTAGGTTCCCTCTGGGAATTTCTGTAACTTTTAAATCTTAGCTCTCTTCTTACTAAGATTTCTAGCCTTCTTTCCAGTGAGCTTTGTCTCAATATGCCTTTTTCCATTCTGATTCTTATCTTCTCTTAACATAATTACTTTGCGCTGTTGAAATTCTTTCCTAGGATTCAGGAGTAGCACATGTTCTTTGTCTGGGATAAGTACTTCAGTATTTCGTTGGTCTTCTAATGTTCTTGCAGCTTCGACATCTAGGTCTCTAGTGTTAAATATCTTCGATCTGTTCTCCTGTTCTGCAATCAAGTGTGCGATCCTTCTAGTCATGAATTCTTTTAACTCCTACTTCTGTTGTTCTAACACAGCTTCTTCTTCTTTCCTTTTGGCCCGGTCTCTTTCAATCCAAGGGCTATCTAGTAACATGGTAAATGGGGCGTTGTCTTCAATAAATTTAATAATCTCAAAATCTTCTTTTGTCGAAGTTCCATTGGCATTCATAGGTATCTGAGTGAGCTTCCCACAGAGGTTTATGATTTTTCCTCTGAATAATCCTATTCCTCCTAATGAAGGAATCATAGTAGGATTACCTGTAGCTTCCCAAGTTCTTTCTATCATGACATTCACCCATGTTTCCTCATCTAGAACAAAGTCAATGTCGAAGTCTCCTATTCTTGCTTCGATGCATTCTTTCTCTTTGAATATCCCTGATAAGCTGATATGTCGGTGGTCATTCAGGGTTTCTTTCATATGTAACAATACTTTCACTGATTCTTTCTGGGATTCTTCCATTTCTAGATCTGCCTTAGGGTTTTCTTGCTTCAGACTCATTCTTTCAAACTTAGAAATCATTCTAGGGAAATCCAGCACTTCATGATACATATCTTTACAACAAAGACAACTAGGTCTTCTTCCAGGGCATTCCTTAGCAAGATGTCCTGGTCTTCTGAAATTGTAATAGAGGGTTAATCCTCTCTTTCTTTTAAATGATCCCCAACCTTTCTAGTACTGCGTGCTAGGATCATAGGAGCTAAACTACAAAAAATTCTTTCTAGGATCCTACATCCACTTGTTAGTCCAAACATTCTTTCTATGCATAGGTATAACATATCTTTCACTATTCTTGTCATATTTATTAATATGAAATCTTCATTCATCTATCAATACCCTAGTTTTTGAACTAGGGTAGACTCTATTAAACATACCTAGATCCATACTCTATAAACAAAAATTTCCACTTATCTTACTTCTACAGAGCACAAAGCTTTCAGATCTAAAAAAATTCACTATTCTTACCTTTATCAGAGCATAGAGCTTGCAGATCTTACCTCTTTTAATCATAAATTCTCACTTTTACCTTTCTTAGAGCAGAAAGCTTTCAGATCTTGCTTCTCTCCTTCAGATCCAACTTCTTTTCTTCATATCGGACTTCTTTCTTTTAGCACAGAGATTTATAAAACAACTAGAATACTGCTCACTAGAGCGACAAATCTATGCATAGAGCTTTCACAACTTTAGGATGAATCTTTGCACAAAGCTCCTTCTTTCTCAGTTCCCAGCAATCATAGTTTTAGGTCCTGGAAAATGAACCATTTGTTGGTATAGGGGCAGACCCAGGGTTCAACGCTACAACAATGCATCAAAAAAACCCTAACTACCAACCCTTTCGGCAACACTTGTGAAGCAGATGAAATCTCACCCGAGGTAGAGGCAGGGGTGGTTGCGAGACTCAGGTGTCTGCAACCTTAGCTGGGACATAGATCTATGATGATGATACTTAATAGAGCACTTCGCACTGTCAAATCCTTAATATGTAGTAAATACCTACTTCGCTGATAAAATAGAGCTTTGCAATATTCACACCTGGGGCTACGTCCACCAACTCTTCTTTTTTATTATCTTAAGTCAATCGGTTGCAAGCATAGAGCCTCAAAACCCTTACTCCGCACATGACATAAGATCTGCGCATCTCGCTATATCCTTCTTCCTTGCGTTCCAACACTAAGCCTTCCACAATCTTGCTACAATGACTTGCACTTAGCTCTGCAAGTCTCACACAGTCATGCACAAAGCACTTACAGACTCTACTTGCACTTAACATACATTCACATCACCTAGATGCACCACCACTTCTATCTAGCCTAAGAATCTATTTATATATACAAAATAGGCCTAAACATGTGTAAACCCATGGGCCAACATCCCATTCCTGTTACATATTCCCACATCCCAAAAAGGACCCAAAAAGGGGCTGAGATCCCCTGATCTTTGCTTCATCTTGCACTCCTCCTTTGACAGGCTGTCGAAGTCCAAAAATAGGTCAAACTTGACCAGATATCCATAAAACCGGGTCAAGGGCCAACATAGGTGTACATAAATTTAGATACCCTGTAAAACATCCCCCTTTTTATATTTTTGTAAATATTATGGATAAGATTTCCCATTGTTGTTTCATTGACAGTGGTTCGGGCCCAAGTGTAATGTCTAATATTATTATGGAAGAGATAGGTTTGTCTTGTACAAATGAAAATACCAAAAGCATGCTCTCTTATAATAGTCTACAACAAACGACCATAGGTGAAATCAAGGACGTGACCTTGGTTTTGTATGCACAACCTGAAATAAGGACAAGCCTTAATATTCAGATAATTGATATGCTAGTAAGCAACTACTCGATCATCCTAGGAAGAGATTGTCAAGTTTTGATAGGTGGATACCTCTCACTCAACGGGAAACACTTATCTGTTCCTCGAAATGGTAAAAACATGATAGTCCTTAGGGAGGGAAGGATTTATACTTACATAGAAAGTGTCCCACAACCTAATGTGAATTATATCGAAGAGGACCCAAGGGTGTATTCCATCTTTTCCGAGGAGGATAACACTCCCTTGGAACAAATCAACCTACACGACAGTATGTGGCATATGCACTTTGATGGTTCATGCTCTAATGAAGGAAACAAAGTTGTTATTATCTTGTACTCTCCTGTGGGGAAAATTCATAACTTTTCTTATAGGTTGGAGTTTTCTTGCACACACAATGTCACTGAATTTGAAGCTTTATTATTAGGCCATGAAAATGCCTATAATTTGGGTTGTGGTGACCTTACAGTTTTTGGGGATTCTGAGCTTGTTGTGAACCTTGTACGTAAGATATACTCTCCTAGCAATGAGTTGATGAAACACTACACCCAAATTGTTTGGAAACTTATCTTGAATCTACTATCTTTCAACATTACTCATGTTAAGAGGGAACTAAACTCAATGACTGGTCGACTAGTTGTTTTTGCAGCCTCTCCCAATCAGAAACTTCTGCCACAAAGACCTGATTGTACTTTTCAATCTCTATATCATCCACATATCCTTGACCATATAGAATCATGGCAGGTCTTCCCTAGTGATGAGAGCATATATGCTTTCATTCATAATGAACCTTATAAGCCCAAGGAAATTATATCAATGGAAGATAACAATATTCCTAAGCGCTTGACTCCTCTAGAGTGTTCATTTTCATCGAGTGATGTAAGAAACAAAGAGAAACATAAAGAAGAGGAATCGAAAAGGAAGGTGGGTGAAACCATTTCCTTGAACATTGGAACACCCGAGTCCCCAAGGAATGTTAAAGTATGTGACCAATGTTATGATGAAGAAAAATCAAAGTTTGCGAGACTGCTTGGTGAATTTAAAGATGTTTTTTCTTGGTCTTATGAGGATCTTCGTGGTTTGATCCTGCTCTTATACAACATGCCATTCCTATCAAGGACAGAATAAAACTAGTTAGGAAAAAAACAAATACCTATCAACCCTGCACTCAAAGAAACTATTCGAAAGAAGTTGGAAAAACTCTTGAAGGATAGGATTATCGTTTTGGTTAAGTATTCATAATGGGTTTCTAATTTTGTTCCCGTTCGGAAAACAACTGGTTAAGTTAGATTATGTGTAGATTTTCGTGCATGGCTAGCATAAAAGATCACTTTCCTCTCTCTAATATGGAAATGATTTTGCAGCAAGTTCTAGGGTCGCAGATGATGTCCTTACTTGACAGTTTCTCTGGTTACCATCAAATCAAGGTGAAAAGGGAAGACAAATACAAAACCACTGTTATTACTCATTGGGGCACTTTTTATTATGAACATATGCCTTTTGGATTATCCAATAAAGGTGTCACATTGCAAAGGGATATGCAGATGGTTTTTGATGATTTGATCGACAATATTATTCATATCTATCTTGATTATTTAATCGTGTACTCTAAAATATGATCAGATGTCTCGAAGTTTCAAAAATTATGGTTGGGTCCTTTCAAGATCGCTTTTTTCCTGGGTGCAAACTCTTACATTCTAAAGGATTTACAAGAGTGGTTGTTTTCCTACAGCACTAACGGTTCTCACTTAAAACACTACGTGGAACCAACTTGAAGAGTTTAATGAAGTTTGGATTTCTCTGTATTTTAGTTTTCAATTCTTCTTTAATTTTAGTAGTTTTCATTTCTTCCTTTTCAATTCTTCTTTTACAATAGTTTTCAATTTTGATTCCATCTTAGTAGTTTTCCTTCTGTTGTTTGCATTTATGTCATTCCATTTCTATTTTTTTCAATTTTGCAGTTTCATTTCTGTTATGACATTTCTTGCTTTTGTTCCTTTTTTGGTCAAGAATAAAATGTTGGATCAGTTCTGCCACAACAACACTCCCGCAAAATATTATTAGTCGATAAAAATCAAGCTTACACGGCTGTTATGATGTTCCCCTTGAAGGCATCATTGAATTTGTTATCTTCTTTCACTATTGTTTTATGAGATAATTGGTTACTTCCCGCTTCTGCTTTCCATTTCTTCATCCATTTTGAGATTCAAAAGAGAAAGTCCAGAAAAGTTTTCTCCTTGAAGTCAAGAGAAAATTTTGGTTGAATGATTATGCTTACAGGGATAAACCCCCTCATACTTAACACTTTCCATGAGTTATTCCCAAATTCCCGGTCATTTTTTCATTAAATCCACTCACTTCATAATCATTCCCCTATGGGATAATCATTTTGATGTATATCTTCTTGATCTGATGTTACTTGGTCTGCGAAACCATACATTTTTAGTTCTTAATATGTTGGAAACAAATTTCCCTGTGGAGTCACCAGTTTGTTGATGATTAAAATCGCAATGAGGAATTTCTCCTGCAAAGTATTGCTAAAGCCCTATTATTTAAACTATGCTAATAATATAATACTAGTAGGTGGGACCCCCTTGTAGATTGGAGGCTCAAAGATAGACATATCACACATTTTATGTTGATGTTTCGACACTGCTTACACAATCCTATATGTTTGACAATGTAGTCTTGGGTTCATTTTGACATAGTGACAGGTGGATGATGCATTTTATGGGATGTTCTGCAATTCAAAGCATTATTTTTATGTTATGATTGGCATATATTTACACTTGTTATGTGTAATCATGTCACAAAGAACCATGATTTATTACCTGGACACAAATACAAAATAAATATGTTAGTAATGACATAACCAAAACAAAGAAAAGAAACTTATGGAAAAAATCCCAAAAGGAAAGGATCTATGTTTGAGTTATGTTAAGAATTATGTGCAAATGGAAATGTAAAACATGTTAGTGTTAGTCCTAACTATTATATGGTTAGTTAGTGGCTATGTGATTTTTATTTGAGTTATTTTGGGCACATATAACATGGAAATGAATATGGTATAGCATGAAAACTTGTCAAAAGTTAACGTAAATGTTTTGGGTGGTACATTGGGAAAGGAATATTGTCGCAGATTTCAATGGTTTGGAAATTGATTACATGGTTTTAATGATATGGTGAGCGTTGGTTGTCTTGTACTTCGGAATTGAATATGATGGGATATGGAAGCAACATGCAGTAAGTGGACATCACTCCATACTCCCCCCATCAGGCCATCACCCTAGTATGGTTCTTTGTTTCATTTTGGTCTGTTGGTGCTTAAGCTACGCATTTCAGGCTTGGGAAGAAAATGCTTGGCCAACTCACCATTTTAATCTCTTGGTTGCAGATATGGTTCTTTTTCACCCCATCCATGAATTACACTCTGTGTATAAACAAACAATGGATTAGTAATGCTTGGGTTTGTGTTATTCAGAGAATTGCAACTCTGTAAATGCATGGTTTTTATCTCTGGAATGACTGTGTAATTGTTCGAATTGCAATCAAAATAATTGGTTCTTGTTTGACTTGTTCATTAGTTGTCTTCTCTGTTGGTTAAAATCGTGGTGTGACTCTATGGAAAATAAGAGGATCGGTTGTATTATCGCTCTATGTTTTAATGGTGTAGGGCCTCTCTCTATGTATTCTTGCTGGTTGCTTCCTCACAGTCATGAGGGTAACCTTGTCCAGTCATGTTCAGAGTTCCATTTGGTTGTTGTGTATTTTTCGTACCAAAGTCATGGTCGTGGGATTATTCAGCTTGTATTGGCATCAAAGTATCTCAAGAATCGGTTTTATGGGTGGCCATAATGTTGATATATATGTTGTATGGTTGTGGAGTGATGCCTCGGGTTATGCATCCTCACCGATGCTGTTGTCAAATGGTTCGGTTCTTAAGAAAATAGACAGAGGTTATACCTTTGTGTGTTCTTGGTAACTCTCACTCTTCAATGGACATTCACTGAATCTCCTCTGCAAACGTAAAACATACTATGTTCATCAGTTTTATACCCTACCCATTGTTGTTTCCTTTGTGGCTAACTATTGTGCCATTGCCCAGATTGGGAGTTATAAGGAAACCCTGTGGTTTTATACTATGATTGTATCGAAGGGTCTTTTCCTATGGTTGATATGCCTCCGAGGACCTTCATTTCTCTGTGTTATTGATGACTGAGCACACTCTTGATTGTCCCCTTGTATTTGTTGTGACAAAGCCTAATTTTAAAATCCCCAACTTTTCTTTCTCTTGTCGGGCATCTCTTGGTTGTCGAAGATTGATTTATCAAGCGAAGTGGTTATGAAAGTTTGCATCGACTACATATCTCATCTTTATATGATTAAATTGGTTGAAGGTTGTGATTGATAATGAATAATAGTATGCATTCGAGGGATGTTATCCTCTGGTATGTTTCCATTCACTATGTTTTTACAACATTGTATTAATTGCAAAATGTAAACACCTGTGTGTTTCACTAGACCCGACCAGGGTTATAGCAAATTATGAAATTGGTAACTGTGTGTATTTCATTATGTTCACTATGCATCTATTATGGAATCATCGTGCATATTTTGAATGGTTGCATTGACAGTGATGAACCTCCAGTTTATGTTGACTGTGGTTCTGTTACAAGAACTTATTGGTTGATATGTTGAAGAATGTATGAAATCAGGCATGTTCTAGAAGTTTGATCAATTTGGAAGGAACCTGTGCATATGTTTTAAATTGGACGATCATGAATTGATAGACAGGGTATGATATTTTTATAGTGATGCTTATGGGATAGAGGTGGAGCAATGTTGTTGTGTGTTTTCTTTTTATTCTTAAAAGGAAAGAAAATAAATTAAAGACAAGCATTTTCTTAACAGGATTGTTGAAGGTTGTTTCGATTATGAATATGATTGCAAACTGTTCTAATTGAGAAGTTTTGAGGAATTTAAATGCTGAACAGTGAACAATTTTGATACACAATAATTATTGAATTGGTGTTGGTATTTTTTTTGTTGAGTACAGAGTTATGTTTATTGATTACTTGATTTGTTTTATGAACAATATTCGTTATTTCCCTTCCACTCTCTCACTTTTCCGCACATTACAAGTCCCCTCACCTCCCCAAATTCACTATTCACTCCCTGTTTTTAAAATTAAATTATATTTAAATGAAAAATCTGTATTATAGCAGATGAAGGATGGCACATGGATGAGTTACAATTGATATGTTTTGTTATTACAATACAATTTATTCTTTGATGATTTGTTGAGCATTAATCATGATCTACCCCCCTTCATTTTACCACTTTTCGCTCAACACAATCCCTCATATGTCCCATAACCCTAATTCATCCCCTACTCATTGACAAGTATTAAATTATTTTTATGGATGGAATGCATGAGTCTGATGTGTTGCTGAGCCAAAATTTGTTTGATAATTAAAGAGATGGCATGTATGGTTTGTTGAAGAAACTAGTTTCTAATAAATAATGCATACAAGAATGAGCTTCTTCAGCAGAGGTAGCAATGGTTGGGGTAACAGGGGAAGAGGAAATTGGAATAGGGGCCCTAGAAGGCCAAGGTTTTCTATACGTTTTGATGCAGATTCACAAGAGTTGAAACAACTATTCCAAGCGGGATTTTTCAATTGGATTGGAAAAGGAGTGGTCCAAACTATGCCATAAAGGCCTCCTTTCCAAGCCCCACATGTCCTCGGTATCCTAGTAACCTCTCATGTCTCATTACAACCTGAAGCCCCTGAAAATGATGGATGGAAAGAGATTTTCCACTCGACAGTCTCCCAACATCGTGGCTGGCCCAATTTGTCTCTGCCTGCTCCTCCTCTACCAGTTAACGAGATTGTCCAATATGCCCCCTACACACTCACCAGTACATTCTTCCCATGCAAGAAAGAGGTTAAAAACTGAAGCCCACCATGCACCTAATAAAGGAAAAGTTGATTTTTCCCCCTCCTCTCCCTCAAATGACTTTGCCAAATCCGTTTCATCTCACATGCATTTGAGAGATGATTTCTCTCATGTTATCAGTGAGATCAGGCCTAAAGGCCCCACATGACCTAAGGCAAATTCATAGCAATCAAAGGAAGACAGTAACAACAAGGGGAAAATTGCCTCTAACAGTGGAAAATATGGTTTTTGAGTGTTTTTATTTATTGATTGTTGAGAACAGTTGTCTGTTGAAGTTTTTGGACAACTTACTATTTTTGGATATGTTGGATATTATATTTTTTGGATATGGTTTCAAATATCATTGATATTAATTTTCAAATTATGAGGGTGATGATGAGAGCCATAAGGAGGGATGTGCTTGATTGATTAACTAGTTGTGTTATGTTTGTTAAGAAAATAAAGGGAGTCACAAGGGGTCCCACCTACTAGTTATTATTTATTAAGACCCTTATTATTATTTGATTAATTTCCCCCCTAAACTAAAATTTAGTTGAGTTTTAGTTGACTTAACTAAAAGAGGCAATTTAACTACTTCAACTAATTCTAATTACTTGAAGGAAAAAAGAGAAGGAGGAAAAAGAGGAGAATAGAAGGAGAAAGAATAATAAGGTCTTCTCTTGATTTTTATTGAGATAGTTCAGTTTTCATTCATTATTTAATTTTTTGAAAGCCTAATTCTCTTTTATGACAATGGGGTCCTATTGTAGACAACAAGATTCAAGGCTGAATTACATCCTTCAGACACTTGTTTTTCAGAGGTGTTGATGTATCTTTGATAGTCTGTGTAGATTTGTTTGTTTGTGAATTAAATTTCATGACTTATAAAGGATATTGTGCAGAGTCAAGTGGGAAGCAATCTGTGGCAAGCTGATCCAACTTGTAAAGATTAATTTTTTACTTTCTATCAGAAGTCCTTTTGTATGGTTTTTGTCAGGGACATCTAAGTTTGAATTTGGTCCAAAATTCCTCGAGGAAGTTTGTAAAGAGAATGATTTGTTTGATAGATTGGAATGGAATAAGCAATTTCTTTATGTCTCATCTGTGTTAATTATTGACTTAGTATTTTTAATTATGTCTCTATATTTATTTTTGCATCTGTATATTCATAAAATTACATAAATATTGAATTTTTCAGCAATCTTTTATTTATAAGGAAATCAGCCTAATCCCTTGTAACCAATACTTGTGGATGAGGAAACAATTTTTTATGGCTATAAACATAGGGTGATATTCTCGTCTATCTTGATTTATCCAAGTAAGATCTAAAAATGCTTGAGTAAGATCATTTCATATCTTTTCCTCAACACTCAGTAGGGACAATATGAATCAAGATCGGCATTGATAAGTCAGCAATCAGAGGATTAGCTGGAATGAAACATTCAGTTTCAATGTCTAAAATGGTGGATTCCTTTGGAGCCATAAATTTTCCTCTCAGAGGAGGTTTGGGCACAGTTTCTTGCGGCTCAGTTTCTTCGAACGACCCTTCTTGATCAAGTCTTTGCCTCAACGGTGGCGGTGGTGGCTCCAAAGTAACTGACGACAGGACTTGAAGCCTCCACGACCGACGGAGCTATTGATATTCCACTTTGTGAAATGATCAAACGACACAATAAGGCTTGAATAGTGTAGAAAAAAAAGCACACACTAAATTTTTTCCTAAAGATAAATCAAGCAATTAACTAACTAGTGGGAAGGATGGTTATTCCAATTGACACTAGAGAAACTAACTAGTGCAAGTGCAACTCGAACACGGAAGCACCCTCCGAGTATAATTTGCGAAGTGTGATCTGACGTCTGCCCTAGGTACCCCGATATACCCCCGCAATCACATGTGTAAATCCACAAAATATGGGAAACTAGGTTTCCAACTTGCAGTCAGTCACTTGGCTGGTACAATTGATAGTCGGAAAGATCGTAATGAGTAGGATAATAAGTATGAATCCCTTCAAGGGTATCGAAAGAAATTGGTCTGGAAGACAGCTAAGGATCTTGAACAGAGTTGAGGTCCATGAAGCTTCGTAGGAAAATGTGATTGGTATTGTTCCCAAAAAATACCCTCAATATACAATCCCCACTACGTGTAGTCCAACTTTGGAGGGGTTATCTCCTCTGACTTTCCTCATGTGACCTCGTGTTTATCCTCTGTGTTAGAGGGGGGTCTCAAATAACTCTTACAATGTTGTACTTAAAACACTCCCTATCTCATAATCCAATGTTTTTTCTAAAGTTGCCTTGAAGAGTTTTCTCTTCACACCTAATTCAAGGCCTTAAAACCCTAAACTAGTTGGTGGACCCTACAAATAGAAAGTCTAATATATTTTAGATTAAGCGTTAATTTTAAGGCTTGATTTATGCAAAGGGTGCATTAGTGAAACTGATGGTGTTATGAAGAATGAAAAAGGAAGAGAACTTTAAAGCATTTGAAAGAAAAAAAATACTTCGAAATTAAAGAAAAGATTGTAAAAAATCTTTGCAAATCCAACTTTTCTAAACAATATTTCAAGATCTTTTAAATGAAGAAATCCTAAAACTTGCTTTCGTTTGACTAAGAAAAACTACTTTCATTTCAGGAAAAAAAAAAGTTTGAAATGAAGACTCTTTTTCTTTTGCAAACAACAACCTTGACTACTTTACCAAACTAAATGTAAGAAAATAATATATATATTTTTTTAATTTTTCGAACTGCTTTAACATGAAAAATTGAAATAAAAACCATTTTTTTTTCGTTTTTCAAATCAATAAACAAAAACAAAGAGAAAAATGAAAACAAGATTTATAAAGACCCTAAGCCCACTGCAGATCATAGGGATTCAAATGAGAAACCAAAAGGTAGATCTAAAACTCAACATCTCGTTCTAAACCTTTTAGGGAAAACAAAAGAAGACTAAGGAACAAGTTGACTGAAACTCTAACGCAAGATATGGCCAAAGACAGAGACTTTGACTGGTTCAAGAATGTCCTGAGAAGTATGAACTTCTATTAGGAAAGAGACAAACTTTATCTTTGTTAAAAAACACTTCCAAGACACAGAGATGCAGGCTGTTGCATCAACAGCTTGCATATGTATGTGGGTTGTCTACTGGGCATAATTCATATGTATGCGGACTGACCCAAAATAGGGCACATACACCTCTGAGAATTTTTCAAAAATAAAAAGACAAGGCAGACTTACAGGGTAGGGAAAGCCGGTATGCACCTTGTAGGTGACTAAAAACCCTTAAAAGCCTTAGTAAACTTGACTGAACCTCAAAGGGAAAACAAAAAACCAATCAACAACCCAAAATCCTCCCTAAAAACCCTAGAGAGACTCCCTAGTATAGTTTTTAATTCTGCTAGCGGGAAAACCCCCTTATAACTATACCAAGGTTTAGGATATAGACAGAGAAAATGACCTCCTAAAAGTCAATCTAGTTTCTACACTACCCCAAACATACAAAAACAAATGAACATAAAGTAGTAGAAGAGAATATCAGCAATTGTACCTTTTATCCAACATCTAGTGATGGTCTCCTCAAGCTCTGTAGCTCCAAAGACTATAAGTATCCTCCCAAAGCTGACCTGCGTCCAAGACTAGGAAAACAAGGCTACAAGCATGCTATTTATATTCATAAATTAGGGTTATATATCACATGTTATGTGTAAATCAAATAAAATATATAAAACATCATCGTTTGGGACAGGGAAAATAGATTCTTTTATTCATTAAACAAAAACTGAAACTTACAATACTTGCTAGCCACCGTTCCGCGAACCTGGTCCAGGCTCCTCTTTACAATGCTCCAAGTTCTCCTTCAATAAGCCTCTTCTCACAATCTAATAATCACATCAAATAAAGGGAATGGATTGAATGGAAGAAAAGGGGTTGAAGAGGGAATGTTGAGGTAGTAGCTCACAAAAGGTTGCAAATGCTTGGGTAAGGAAGGGAAGTGAAATTGGGCAGAGTTTCACTGTTCTAATTCTTGGTTCTGAAATAATACCCCAATACCTCCTTTTATATGAAAAAGGATGGTTATTCGGTTGGGGGATGAGCTATAGTAGGTGAATTGGTTGGGAAACCTGCAATAGCCCGTAAATTCCACCGAATTCCTTACACATTTTTATTTTTTGCAACTTTTAGAGATATACGTGGGCTATTTATTGTGCAACAAGAATATGAACGTGGGTTGTCTAGCATGTAACAGGCGTATGTACATGGGAAGTAGTGCAACATGGGGTGTACATGCTCTAAAAATTGGTTTTTTAAGTAAAGCTCCTCAACAATGATTTGTAAAATTATGCAAGCAAGAAGGCCAATGCCATATATGCATGAGTAGAGAATTTTAGGGTTATAACACCCACCTTAATCCTTCCCCTTGAAAACTTATGACCCAAATACTCTACTTCTTGTTTCCCAAAAAAACATTTGGATATTTTTACATTTAATTGATTGTTATCAAGAATTTGTAGGACTTGATCCACCTGTTTAATGTGGTCTTCCCATGATTTTCTATAGATAAGTATATCATCAATGAAAACCACCACAAATTTCTAATATGGGGTGAAATTTTTTTGTTCATAAGGCTTTAAAAAGTCAAAGGAGAAATATTCAACCCAAAAGGCATGACCAATAAGTCATCATGCCCATCATGAGTTCTAAAATCATGTTTGGGAATGCCATCTTTTCCTAAATTGATCTAGTGGTATCATGATTTAAGATCTAGATTTATAAAATAAGTCACTACATGAATCTCTTGTAACAACTCATAAATATTTTGAATAAGGAATTTATCGTTTATGGTGATTTTGTTTAGATATCTATAATCAAGACACATCCTCCAAGAATTATCTTTTTTCTAATCATCACTGTTGGAGCTGAAAATGAACTCCTGCTTGGTTGAATAATACCTTAATCCAACATGTATTTTACTATTTTCTCAATCCCCCCCTTTTGTTGATGAGTATATCTATAAGGAATTTTATTAGGAGTATTTTCCAGTATTAGTTCGATTTGATGTTCACAACCTCTAGAAGAAGGTATACCTTTAGGAATTTCTTGGAAGGCCCTACAATGCTTTTCCAATGTGCATCTTATTTCCTCTGGAATATTTTCATCTTGATAAACTTCCATAGAATAATGTTTAACCACAAATCCCTTTCTACCCTTTTTTATGATATTTTCCATTCTACAAGAAACGATGACTTGAGAGGGTCCATATTTTAACCCTTTCAGTTCATATTGAATTTCCTCCAATTTAAATCTCATGAATAATTTGTTATAATTTGTAGAAATTATGCCTAATATTCTCAACCATTGAATCCATAGAACAACATATACACCTCCAATGGTAATGACATACATTTGGATTTCCAAATTATATTCTCCCATACTTAGTTTAATGTTTTATCATTTTCCCACACAATCAATACTCCCACCATTAACAATCAAAACATGAAAATTTGTCACTGGATATAAAAAAAAATTGAGGTGCTCTGCTAATCATTTATCAATGAAGTTATGGGTACTACCTGAGTTGATGAGCACTATAACCTTTTTTTTCTTGATTTAAACTACAATATTCAGGTTCTAAGGTGGTGACAAACCTACCAATGCATGAACAACTATTTCACAATTCTCTAAATCAATTTGTGCACAATTTATTCTTCTATTTCATGCTCTTTTAAGTTGATAATTTCTTCCTAATTTCTTTGTGTAGATGACTCCATTTCATCTTCATCATTATTTTCCAAGGTGAACAATTTTGTTTCTTGACATTTATGCCCTTTTGGCCATTTGTTGTTACAACCAAAGCATAATCCTTTTTCTATTCTATCCTATATTGTCTTCTTTGATATTCGAGTAGGTTCAAGTATAGTTGTCTTATGAACCCCAAAACAATATCTTATTCATGTGTATGCTCCAATGATATACTTGTGTGTAGCCTTATTTTTGTCTTGAATAAGATGAATAAATTCCATAACTTCCATAATATTTTTAGGATTTTTTAGGAAAAACTTATGTTTAATGTCTTCTTTTAATCCATCCATGTAAGCTTCCAACAATTGTTCATCACTAATGTCATCCACCCTTGTGGAAAATTCTTGAAATTCTGAATTATAATCTCCATTATCACCTAAGTGCTTGATTCTTGTTAATTAATTGAAGTAGTTTTGTTCCCAAAATTTCCCATATTGTGCTTCTAAGTCTCTTGTAAATAAACACCAAGTATAATGATAAGAAGGGGGATTCTTTTTAACTACCAATTGATACCATTGATACGGTTTTAAAAGCCTTAAGGGTGATTCCTTTTAAAAACCTTTGTTCCATCAAACTTCATTAATTCAAACTTGGGATGGTTCACTCCTTTTGGAGACCATCCACAAGTAACTCCATTATTGGATTTAAGTCCCCCTGGAAAATCATTATTATTAGAAAGTTGTTGAACTTAAATGCTACCTTTATTTTCATGATTCCCTTCAGACACCTTAGAAATTTTAGGGAACCTACCATTTAAGACTTCCATAACATTTTGTTCTATTTGTTCCAAATTTCCATCTATTTTCTATTCCAACCGTTCCATCGTTCTTTTCATATGTTTCTTATTTTCATCCATATTCCTTTGCATTAGTTCCTTATTTACATCCATCTTTCTTTCCATTTTTGTTTGAGTATTAATCAAAACAACTTTTCCATTGACCT
Organism: Picea mariana; assembly: GCA_032191745.1. NCBI lineage: Eukaryota > Viridiplantae > Streptophyta > Pinopsida > Pinales > Pinaceae > Picea > Picea mariana. Next base: position 177,435 of record JASDQU010101015.1, read on the forward strand.
ATCATTTAATTCATTGATTTGGTTGTTCAATTTGGACATTTGGTTTTGTGTCTCCCCATTTTCTTCATGAGTCATGAAGGAGCTTTCTAGAGGCTTAGTTTTTGAAGTAATTTTTGGATCTTTTTTTGGAGCCATGGAAAAAAATTTCTAGGTCCTAAGGACAAGGGAGTGTCAGGTTCTATAGCTCTCTAATATACATGTGGAGTCTAAAAGTAGTACTCAACCCAATATCTTAGGGTACTAATTAAGGAGGCTCAACCGTGTCCTTAGTCGTGCTACCTGACTACCCAGGTACTAGAGAGTGGTCTCCCAGAGTGTTTCTCTTAGTGTACTATAGCACCAAGGCAGTCGAATAGCTCATCTAAGGTGGGTTTCAAGTATACCTAGGGGAATTCCTATATACCCAAAGGTAAATGGAAGTGAGATTCCATCTATAGGTATGGTATAATGTGATACTACTCAAAGGGGTACCAATAAGGGTTATAGGGGTTTCCAACCAGGTCAAACAATGTGTTTCAAACCACATGAAACCATGTGTATTCATTGCATCTATTCTTCCCCAACCATTTTTTACCCGCTTAATGATGAATCTTGTGTTATTTAAAGACGTTGAAACGCGTCTCTAAAAAAATATAAAAAATGATCTTGTTAACCATAGAAAAAGATCTTAAAATCACCAAGAAATAACTTGTGCAAAACTCCTAACTTCCACAAGAAATATATCATAAAATATAATGATTCAAAATATTAAAATTGTTTCACATGTACTTCATTGTGTCAAGTTAGGATTCTGAAAATTTCAGAGCCTGAAACTTCACATGAAAAAACATTATAGTGGAAATGCCAAGAGAAATGATTTTAGGATTAGTCACAAACCTTGCCTTCCATGGACTATATATTTCAAAGTATATCAAAATAGAAACTAAAATTTTGACAAGATGTGCTATGACATTTATCCTTAGTATCAACAAAATTTCACTATCTTAAACTTCTCAGGAAAAAAAATAATTATAGCAAAAATTACAAGATGACTCATTTAAAATTGATTTTAGGACGAGTAAAAAAACCTATCTTCCAGAGGCTATATCTCAAAAATTATAACAAACAAGAAATTTAAATTGTTACAAGAAGTACAGTGATATGTCTACTGAGTAACCACCTGATCCGTATTTATGAGAAGAACGAAATGAAACCACAGATTTATGAAATTTAGATACATAGTGAAAAATAACAGAGATACAATAAAACTTGACTTCTATTAAATAAGAAATATGTTGAAAACTGTAAAATGCAGACTAAAAACAATCTTTCTAGAATGGTGGTAGTTTATCTTTGAGAAGAGATGTGACGGCTATGCTCATTAGCAAGAAGATGAGTACCATGAGGCTCTGAAGGAATTTTTAGAATAAATATGAATTCCAAAACCATAGACATCCAAAAACCTAACCCTGGGAGATGAAGTGCCAAAAGTCATGTGGGCCCCGTTGGGGTAAGTTAGTACATTAACTTCTTGGGGTCATGAATTTTGCATACGATATTTGTTTAGGGTGCACAATAGCTCTTTGGAAAGGTATTGATGAGGATATTCATTTAGGGGTATCAATCAAAGCCTTAGGCTATTATTGAGGTGAATGATCGTGAAAAAATGTCGTTTAGGCCCTCAAAATGGCCTCGAAACTTTGGGAACTGAAAAACTGCTAAAAATAGTAAGTTGAAAAAATTATTGTTTTGAGCTAGTTGGGAAACATGGATGGCCACTGATATCCTCCTACATCACCACCAAATTTAGTTGTCTAAAATTTCCAATAAAAAAAGTTATAGAAACAATTCCAAGATGGCTCCCTTGAAGTAGAAAAACCCTAGGATCGATGCTCTTGATACAAAATGTTATAATCCAATGCCTTAAAATCATAAAAATTTAATGAATACAATCTACTTCAAGGGGGAAATTTTCGTTTACAATATATCCAATTCAGAAGACAAGATGAGATTCTTATACAAATGATTCTCCTTTAATATAAATAGGAGATAAAGTGAGCATGATGTTACCTACCACTAAGCCGACCTAATCATAACTAATAAAATAATAAGAAATTAGTTTTAGGAAATTAACATAGGGTCTTACAGGCCTTAACATAAATGATTTAAACGTTTTGGTGACTCTAAGATCATTGCGAGGTAGGTAAAAAATTATATACATTGTAATTCACCTCATTTGAAAGGTTATTAAGAAGAGGCACAAAATATGATTTCTAAATTTAAATTTTTTAATATTAATTCCAGTCCTCATAAGGGAGCACATATGTTTATTCTTTAGTTGATGTTGATTCTCATTTATTTTCATTATATGTTTTAGTTACTAACATTTTTTTTTATTAAACTTGTGTCCAGGCCTCTAGTCTAAGAGAACAATGTGATCCAAGGGGTTTTTAATGAATATCAATAAATTAAGAAATTTTCACTAATGAAGGCATATTCAATACAATGAAACCAAGTTTTTTGGGATGTTTTTGTAGAGGGGATTCTCCCTATTTTTCTGTCATCATAGTGTTGGCTATTACACTTTCTTTCTACTTCTTGGGCTAACCCAGGTTTAAATCTGAACAAGTTTCCAACAAAACCCTCTAAAACTATTGGTCCTCTTAGTAAACCAGAAGGAAACAAAACACACAGAATGTACTGTGCAATCTCACCTATGATAGTTCTATGGCTGACTGCAAATATAAAGTGCTCGCAGTCTGGGAAAGAGTGGGGATATGGGAGTGTACTTGATCTTCTTCATAGCGTACACTGATTAATCAATCTATTATTCTAAGATCCATTCATCTGTTAAGCCTATGCATGCATTCTAACAGATATAGCTAACCACTTATGTATAAATCAATCATTTACTGGAATTAAAAAAACATTCAATCATCACACAGTACACAAGTTTTACCGTGGTTCATCCCCTCCTGGGCTACGTCGACAAAGATTTGGCTTCTTAGGCTCTTTATTATGTTTGTTGCAATAAATGGCGTTGTGCACACTACAATTCTGATCATAATATCATGAGTAAAGGTTCCACAACCTCTGTGAGGCAAAATACATCACACCAGGATCCTCATCCTATGATCTAACCCTCAAAATATAACTACCTGACTCTTCTACATCTCAACAACTTACAAAAAAGTATCACAACAATTTCTTACAATTCATAATTAACTTGGAACCCACTTCCTACCAACAAAAACCATACAAAACCCCCGATCTAGACCTCCTAGGTGCTTATATATACTATTTTACAGTTTTATTAGCCGTTACATTCCAAAACCCTAACCCTAACATGGTTAGGTCTTACTGCCTCCACGCCTTGCATGCTTTCCTCCTTTACATACAAATTTTCCTTACACGTGCTGGTTTTCCTTCCAACTGTATTTTTCTAAATTAAGCTTTACTTTTCAAAAATGGACTTTTCCTCAAAATCGGTCTGTGCCCAACAGGCCCCCAACACGGACATGTGGCTCATCCCGACCCACCTACATTTTGTTTGTTGTGTTTCCTTCTGGTTTACCAGGAGGACTGATAGTGTTAGAGGGTTTTGTTGGAAACCTATTCAGATCTGAACCTAGGTCAACCCAAGAAGTAGAAAGAAAGAGTAATAGCCAACACTATGATGAAAGAAAAATAGGGAGAATAACCTCTACAAAAACATCCAAAAAAACTTGTTTTCATATTGAATGTGCCTTCATTAGTGAAAAATTCTTAATGTATTGATCTTCATTAAAAACCCATAGAACTATCTTGGGTGAGACTACGTAGTAAATTATGTGTGTTGTGTTGCCTTCTGGTTTACAAGGAGGGCCGATAGTTTTAGAGTGTTTTGTTGGAAACCTATTCAGATATGAACCCGGGTCAACCCAAGAAGTAGAAATAAAGAGTAATAGCCAACATCTCTTGACAAGTAAATGAGTTCATTGATGATGCATGGGAAAAACTCAATTTTAATAAATCACGATGATCACACCCTAAGAATCACGATATGGTTCTATACTACAATCAATCAAGAAATGCACGATTGAAAAGATTTGTAGTGCCATGGTCAACGAATTACACCGTTGAATACTCTGCATTGCATCGTTGGGAGCATAGGTCACTAATTATTTTAAACGAAGTCCTACTTTGACAATGACTATAAGAAATCTCTGCTTGACAAGTAAATAATTATGTCGTTGGTTAAGTTCAAGTTTCTTTAAGGAGAAAAACGACAACCCTTCAACAAATGTAAGTTGTGGCGTCAACTAAAATAGACTAGCTAAGAACAATAAGCAAGGTCATAATAATCTCCACTAATTGGAATCTGAAGGGACATAAGAACGATTATTTTTCATTGCAAGCAAAGTTATACCTGCGGAGGTTCAGGTGATAAGACCAAAAATCAATTCTATTTTAAGAAAACATACATTGACTAATGAAAGTTCAATCCTTCAAACGTGAACCCAGTAAAACAAGAATGCATAAAAGTTCTGTTATTTAAAATATCAGATCGGTCATGTTTAAGTAATTGTTTGAATGTAGAAAATTTAAAATGAAATCCATCTTGGGTAACTAAATCTTCTCGGCACATAGTTTTTTTTCCTTCATAAAAATACAAAAATTGTTGAAGTAAAATCTGTTGAATATCTATGTATCGTCAATGAGGAAATGAAAGGACAAAGATAAGTGCAACT